>JAABNW020142660.1:0-12700 GCA_015164035.2 Radianthus crispa | reverse complement strand
AAGTGACGTCATCACCATGAAGATGATAGACAGGTGACGTCATCATTCATGATGGACATTTGTCATAGCAACCAAAAAGTTTTATCGAGAGATCACCATAGCAACCCATAGTAACAATTTTTTAAACAACAACATCAACAATACGATTTTTGTTCAGTTTAAAATATTTTTATTGAATTAAGATCGTATAAAGAATAAAATGATTACAAGATTATGATATGAGATTAATAATTAATACAAATAAAAGATGATTACAAATTCAAAAAACGTCTTTTTTTTTTTACTCATTGTCTTGTTCTATTTTCTTTTCGAAACACGATCGACACATACGCATATCCAGGGAATTGAATGTGCATTGCTTACATTCAAAAGGTTCATAATCACAACAATCATAATCAGCGTCGTAACCACATCGTCGTTCACAAGCTGTATCGAATGTCCAACTGTATTGTTTTTTGCAATGTTCACAGTCTTCGTGGATGGTTTTCATTCGACTCGCTAAATCATCAAGATACCTAGCTGTTGATGGAGTTCCATCATCATCATCACCGGATGACCAATACCAGTCCCAGCGTTCCTTTTCCTTTTCCTTGTTGTCTTCAATTTCCATCTGTTTCATAATTTTCTCCACTTTGGTGTGAACACGGTCTTGAATGTCTGAGGTCATGTATTCAGGATACAGTTTTTCTAAGATACTAGAGAACAGTTGAACGATTTGATCCAGGGTGAAATCGGTAATCAGATCATAACAACTACTGGATTTGCTTATCGATTTATCTACCGAATACCAATATTCGCGTTCGTAATCCAGCAAATGGTAAATCATTTCATCCACTGCCAAATCTATACGTAAGTTAAAAAGATCTTGAGGTTGATTGGACATTTTTTTTTTTTTAGTCTTTTGGATGTTCGCTCGACTGCAGACTGGAGAGTATGGTAGTGAATGGTTCTTTATTACAACATTATATGAATACAAAATCATGAAAAAAATATTCTCTCTAGCCCTCGATCAGTGTTCAGCGTCTTTTTGACTTGGATGACTTTTTGATCAAGTTTTTCTTTTCTTTTGGAATTTTGTTTTGCTTCACACAGTCTCCACCATTCTACATCTCTGATCCACGAGCATGGTATCTTTAAACAGTAGTCACATCCATTTGGGCTATAGTACTTTTTACATCGATACATAACATATTGGAAAGGAAAACAATGTGAAAATAAGATCGGTATGAATGGTATTTTTTTCACAACCACTTGACACTCTTCGGCACACAAACATCGAGCAGGGTTAAAATCTAACGTTTCCATGATGGAGGAGCAGGAGCAGGAGCAGGAGCAGGAGTACTTGCTTGCAACTGTGGGCTTGAAATGGTTTCATCTCCTTTTATTTTCTTGCTTGGAGGTTCTTCTGTCGTCATCATCTTATCATACCAGTCGCTATGCCAACAAAAGTAGCCACATGAAGTATTTGGCAATGGTGCCGCACAGGTAAAGAAAGGACGCCCATTGTTGTGCACAGAATGACTTACACACATCTTGCACCACAATTTGTGAGAGCATCGAGGGAACTGCTTAAAGTTGGGAAAGGTCGAAAGGTTTTTGTGGAGATCATTCACATCATCTAAGCTCATCCTCATAGTACACCCCAGGGCGATACTATTGAACTTACTTGCTCTTTCTTCAACATTTTTTATTCGATCGGCTTCTGCTACTTTCTTGTAGTCTACTACAACGCCACAAGAAAGAATCGTTTTCTTATCTTTTGTAGTAGTAGATTTAGCTGGTACACCACAAAAACACACATAACCATTTGAAGCCATCTTCTTCTTCTTCTTCTCTATCAGCTCTCTCTTCTCTGGAACTTCAGGGAATTAAAAAGAATGATCCTTTACATCGTAACACATGCCTTTTCTACTTCTTTAGGGTAGGCGTGTTTATGATGTAATGTTTTTTCCAATTGGTCGATATGATAGAATACTTTGTTCTCCCATGTGTCCATCATTTCTGTCATCTCCCGTTCGTATTGCTTCATCACAGATCGGTAGGGTGATTCCTCCATGACGTATGGCGTCAAAGAAAATAAATGTTTATACCATTCTTGTTTAATACGAATGAAGGAATGACGCATCTTTTTACCTAGGTTCTCCATTTCTTTTCTTATTTATTTATCCAAGTGCTTGATTAATTTTTTTGTCCCGTATCCTGCTCCTGCACCAACGGCTCCTAATGCTGCAGCACCTGCTGCTGCTTTGGCGGCTGCGACTGCGGCTGGTATCAATGCTAGCAATGGGAATATTCCACCTTCTTGTACTTTTCTCCGATTCCGTCTTTTTCTTTTACCTCCTTTTAAGATTCGTTTGACTGATCGCGGTAACGATAGACCACCGCTTTGGATAGGTCTTTGCTTTTTCTTTGATCTACGTCGACGTGCCATGGATCGGGTTCCTTGGTTTATGCATATATATATATGAGTGTCATCCATTACCTCACTCATTTTTATACCTTTTTTGGTTATAGACACTATCGATCTATTCATCTACCATGACGAGCTCAAAAGGAGGTGTGATTGTAAACTCCCTTGGCACTTACATTTCTGACGAAACAAAGTTTGCTACGGATATGTACCGACGGTTCATAACCATCTTGGACCATGAACATTTAACCAAGAAGGAGACTAGGGGATGGACGCGCGAAGACGATTTTCAAGACCTGCTTGACGATATCGTCAATCAGATGGCTAATCTAACCAAATCTCTAGCCCACCTCAAACGCCGTTACAGTACTTTTTCTATTTCCACACAACAACAACAACATCGTAAACAACCCCCACTAGCTACCCACTATACCTCCTTCTGTGCTGATGGTGACTTTCAGGGAGAAGACGTGGTGGACGGCGTGGGTATAAATAATTGAGAGAAGCACCATCCAAAACTGAAAAGTGTCTAGACGGATTGCAGACAAGATGAGACGTCAACGTGGAGGAAACGTTTTTAAAAAAGCCGGAAGGGGATTACTCAGTTCCATATCAAATCCATTTATTAATAATGCGGTGGGCACATTGGAGGGAACCCTTAATAAAGTGATTAAGAAAAAAGTTAAAAACAAATTAGTTTCTAACTTTTTAAGGAATCAACTCAAAGCAGCTTCACCATTTCTGAAAGACGCCGCCAAGAAAGCATTCAAAAAGCAAGGAGGTGGACGAAGGCGAAAAAGAGGTAGAGGAAGAGGACGAAGAAGATAGAGACAGAAGAAGAATGTTGTTCACCCTATTGACTATGGGATGGATGATGTGGCGGGATTGGGTAGACAAGCACCAATCACAGCGCAAGAAAGACCAACATTTATGTAGAATCTGTTTTCCAAAACTCATTTCGAAGAAGGAAAGCACAGTGTAAGGATCATGGCATTGAACAGCACGCACGTACTCCATCAGCTAGTAGGAACCAACCGTTTCTTGTTGGAACATTTTGAAGATGGTGTCCTACCTCTTTTTCAGAAGAAAGACACATTTTATATGATACCGATCATTACAAAATACCTAAAAGCTTTCAAGGAAGTTCAAAAGAGTATGGAAAGCGCTCTTATTATGCCTGCCCTCACAAACGGGATGAAAACTGCTCAAAAGACCCTCCAAAATCTGATGAAAGAGCTGAACTCAACACAGGAAGATGAGGAAGATGAGGAAAAAGAAGAAGAAGCTAAACATTCACTATCACCACCACCCCAACAACAACAACAACAACAACAACAACAACAACAACAGCAGCAGCCGCAGAAGCAATTGGTTTCTGTGATGGTGAGCCCAAACCCAAAATATCCAGATGTTGTTGAACTGCAAGTGATTGAAGAGAAACAGTATCCTCCTTCTTCACCACCACCTCCTTCCTCAGCTGAGACAACCACCACCACCACAACAACCGCCGCCGCCGCCACCGCTGCTGCAGCCAACACAGAGCACGCCTCAATTCAACACAAACCAGAAAGCAAGCCTAAGAAAGAAAGAAAGAGAAGGCTCCCGAAGAAAGCAGAGGGTTCTCCATCTCTTGAAGGGAAGAAGAAGAAAAAGATCAAGAAACAACAACCACAACAACAAGAAGCTGTTCATTCTCTTCCTTTACTTGAAGTACCACCCATTCCCTTACATCCTCCTTTTGATGTCGATGAATTTTTTGATGCTTTGCTTGTAAACACCAATAACCCAACCCCAAAACAACAACAACAACAACAACAACCTGTTAATTAATTCAATAAAGATATTTTATTCAAATAAATCACGTCTTATGTGTACAATTGGTTTTTGTGTTTTTCTTTTCTTTTTGGCGGGTGCTCCGGAACCCTTTTGGAACATGCTCTTTTTGAGGTTTAGAGTTTTACTTGCTTCTTGGTCAGCTTTGGTTTTAAGATCCATGGCTGCCTCTGTTGTCCTATCTCGAAGCGCCTGTTTCAGTTCTTTTCCATCCAGGGCATCCTTTAAAACACCTTTGGCAGTATTGGCGGCAGTATCTACTATGGCTTCTCTTGCACGCTCCATAGGAGCTTTTAGGAACCCTCCAATCCCTATACTTCTAAATCGTCTTGAGATTCCTAATCCAGCACCACGTTGCATTCTTCCTCCCTCTTGAGGTGTATACACCGGAATGACTCCACCCCCTTGAGGAGCATACACAGGAATATTGACACCACCACCTCCTTGTTCGGGTACATAGATGGGAATATTCATGTCTTTTTCAGTTTAAGCAAAAATGTAGAAACACCTGTATTATCGAGATGAAGGAGCTCTCCCAGTTCGTTCTCTATGGAGATGTTGATGGTTTGAAATGAACTCAAACCAACCTTTCTGTATTTAAGGTGTACTGGCTCGAAGACATAGTCGTGGGCATCTCCATTTTCATCTTTATTTTCTTTTAGGGGTATGATATCCAAAAGAGGTTGATTTATATCTCCTATTTTTATTGGGTCCAAGAGAGAACAAGTAACGTGGGCAGTAGGGTTAAATGTAAACTGACAGAGCCTACACGACTCCAATCGTGTGAAGAAGAATCAAACAGTTTGGCTTTAGGATAGAAAGCATCCACCGAGGATTCTCCCTCGTGGAGTCGATTGTTGCCTAATATCTGATCATTCACGTGACTTCCATTTTTTGATGGGCTATGACATCCTCTTTTTCCATTACAAAGAATGTATTGGTAGAGGGATTGCTTTCCTCCCGTTCGCTTTTCTAGAATGCCATGATCTTGAAATCCTAGGATGTCGTTGAGACCCTTGGTGAATCCTAAGGTAAACTGACTCACAACATCACTCCATAGTTCAGCTTGCAGTATCGTTCTACGAGCTTTCTTGTCCCATTTTAATTGGATGTCAAAAAAAGGGATCACTGTGCGAAGTTTAGAGAAGAAGGGAGGAAAATAGGCCAATTGTCTGGTGACGTCATGTTTCAGGGGTTTAAATCCCAATCCATCTATGAGTTCCCCTTGACGAATTCTTTGAAACCCTGGATTGAGGTTGGTAATGGTCAGTAGGCGATAGGCAGGGTCATTGGGTTTGTACCATTCCAGCTTGAACCCCAATTCTTCAATCTTCTCCAAAAACGTTTTGAGACTTATGGTCTGGTCTTGAGAAAACAGATAGGATTTCCAATTTCCATTCACAAGCTTATCATATTCCCACTGTTCAATCGATACCCTTCTAAAGTGTTCATCTTTGGGAATTCCACGACATAATTCAGACAGCAATTTTCCTCGAGTTCCATCACTGGCTACAAACTCCTCCTTCACCAATTTTGTTTTGATGAGATTATTGATATAAGAAATGAGCTCCTCTAAGGTTTTCCAGCTTTTGTTTGGAACGGAAAGTTCAAGGTGTTTGGTTGGTTCATGACGATCATTATGATAGGGTGTTAAACTCATGACAATTTTCTGATCATCATGAGTTGATACATTAGAAATGCTGACAGCAGGTAACGTCGCCTTGGAGAGGGCCACTTCCCATTCATTGGCTTCCATTTTGATGAGAGATGGTAATTGAGCAGTGAATTGATTGGGTTTGTTTTGCGGAAAATAAATTTTAGATTGATTGCTCAACAAAGTTATGTCCATGGTTTCTTTCCGGTTAGTTTTAGCTGGTCTAAAATGTAGGGCAATAAACGTGGGTGATTCACTTGAAAAATTAGGTGTTCTTCCTCGTGTGTCCACGATCTTGAATCCAATGTGATCCAAATGAGACTTTGCCAAGCGTCTAATATAGGGATGAAACGACTCTTGACATCGCATCTGGGTCCCTAGGGTAGGAGGCATCCATTCCAAAAGAGGAAACTTATCATGACCTACCAACTCGTACTCGACCAGGTCAGAGTAAAGCAGCAAGTCCTTGTGAGTGTCTGAGGTGGCGACCTCGGAACAAAGAACCGATTGAACGTATACTTCCCAGTCCTCTTGGAAATTCCATAACGAGGGTAATCTGACCACAAACGTATCCTGAGTGTTGTTGTGAGTCCTCGGAGCATTGCTATCTGGATTACTGCAACACCAATACGTAAAAGGTTCCAGATTCATTTTGTTAAGTCTTGCAATTGGCTTTCTTCAACCCACTCGTTGTATGTGTCAGGCCAACCTTGATACTTGACCAGGACCTCCTTGACTTGACGGCGGCGCCCTTTAGTGACTGTACGTCGTTTTAAGATTTTTTCAATACGAAATAGACCGTGCTCCTGTTCTTGTGGTGTAACCAATTGTAATTCCTGTTCATAAAACGTACCAGACACTCGTTCCCCTCCTTTTTTATACTCTTCAATACGGTAATAAGGCGGAGGTCCTGGGTCCCTGGCAGCTATTTTAAACCATTCCTCGGTCCATTGGGGAAGATACCCTTTACGAAATAAATGTTTTTGTTTACTTATACGAACAACATCTCCCACCTTAAACTTAAAATCAGACTCTTTGAACTGTTTGCGATAATTATCACGTGACCCATATAAGGTTTGTCTTAGGATCGGTGCATCCAAGGGAGTCACAGTATTTGGGGCTCTTTTGGTACTTCCGTGAGGTTTAGCATTGTATCCGTCCACAATAGCTTGAATATGATCCACCCAGTTGTAGGATCCAGACTCGTAAAAGTGTTTCCAAAGCTTTCGTTTAATGGACAGCTGTACGCGTTCGGCAATGGCTGCCTTCGTGTTGGAATCGTGACCACTGATAAGATGCGTAGGCGGTTTGCGAGAAGCTAAATGGGTCTTTAAATGATGATTATAAAATTCGGTTCCTTTGTCCACATAGAGCCATGATGGTGATCGATGACCATCTTGAACTGCCCTTTCTTCTATAACCTTATATCCTCGAGTGGTTTCTGGTCCTGACTTTTGTTTTAAGGGTTCTACCCATAAAAATCGAGATAATACATCAATAACCACCATTATCCATGCGTAACCCCTATTATATTTCTTGTACCACTGCATGTCCGACAAGTCTGCTTGCCATTGTTCATCTACAAAATTTACTACAAATTGACGGCGTGGATATTTTTTAGCCGAGGGCTTATGCAGAGCGTACGTCGTCTGCGATTCCAACCACTCCCTCAACTCTGCTTCCTTCTTTTTTAGTTTGATGTTTTTGTCCTCTTTTTTTCTCTTTTTCACTTTGTTCAACTCGAAGCCGGTCCATGAGGTTAGTCCATCTAGAGCGAAGGGGTGTTGACTTCCCGGCTCGAAGTAGGATCGGTGCCATGCGTCCTCTTCTTCCAGTCGCCTCTTCTTCCCCTTCTTTCGATTCTTTTTGGCTCCTCCTCCTCTCAGACTGTCTTTTATTTCTTTCTCGTTGTTCATACTGATTGTTGCAGCATGAACACGTGATACAAGTTAACGAACCTTCTCGATTCAGCTCTATATCTATGGGCTCACTACTGGAGGGCCATATTGCTTTTAAAGCTGACACCATTTGCCCCATTTTATAACGAGAGACGTATTACACACGACGAGCAACACCGACAGTATGGATGTAAAAAGGTACGATCCCCGATGGACGACGCCTTTAAATGTGCTCGTGACTGGACCAGCCAAATCAGGAAAAACTCAGTATGTTTCCAAACTGTTGAAACACTTACCGATCATCATGGATCGTGTACCGAAAAAAATTGTATTTTGTTATTCCATTTGGCAACCTGCTTACAATGAGATGAAAAAAAGTGTACCAAACTTAGACTTTCACGAAGGACTACCTAACTCTCCTTACGAGTTGTTTCAATCCCATGAACGACCTGGATTGATGATTGTTGATGATCTAATGGGAGAGTTGCAAGACAAAGAAAACAAAAAAGCAATGGAACAATGGTTTACCCGTGGTACACACCACCATGATGTGTCTCTGATGGTGTTGTTGCAAAATCTTTTTCCAAAAGAAATGAGAACTGCCTCACTCAACTCTCACATTATCATTTCGTTTCCCAACCCAAGAGATCAGATGCAAATCACTACTCTAGCAAGACAAGCATTTCCACGTCAAACAGATTGGATCAAAAGAGCTTACAACGTCATGAAAGATACCCCCTACCGCCCACTGATTTTGGATTTCCAGCAAAAGACTCCACAAGATTTTCGTATACGTTCCGACATTTTACCTGAAGATCTCAAAGAATCCCATCAACCATTTTCAACACTTTATTTACCATAACTTTTATTAAAATCAAACTAAATAAAAAAAATTACATGTGTCTTAACCTGTGATTATTAGTATTATTATTCTAATTATTTAGACTTTGATTCATCTTCACAACAACAACCTTGACAAGGATGACCAAGAGGTCCTATATATTCCTTCTTAAATCTAGTTTTGATTTCTTTTGGAATCATCACATCACATACAAATTGGCAAACAATCTTATCATTTGTTTTAAAAGGTCCTGGAAAACTAGCTACAAACTCTTTCAAGGGTACATTACGAGTACGATACCACAAAAAAGATAAACAATAATGACCACACACGTAGGTATCATTGCTTTGCAAACGTGGATGGTCTTTCAACTTGACTTCTTTGTATTCCTTCAAAAAGGTGAGACCTGGATAACGTTGATAAAAATTTTTGCTTCCATAAGAATCAAAGAGTTCGTATTCTTCTTCTTCTCCTTCTTCTGGATTATACAGGGCCAACCAATGAGAACCAGAATCTTTTATACGATCCACATTGAAAACCACACCCCAAGGATGATTCTTTGTTCTTTTTCTTTTCTTCTTCCTCTGACGTAGTTGATCCAAAAATTGCCATGCTTGGTCAGAAGCCATGGTTCCCATATACTTGTATCCCCTTTGCTCTTTTTCTCCATTGGGGGGATGCGATCCAATCACACTGATTTGGTGCGTGCTTAATTGATTTCCAGCATTCATCTCTAGTAAGCATACATCATGCTCACGTTTTTATGTCCATCAATAATGAGCTTGTTTTCAAACTCCCCATAACATACAAGAGTGGTATTATTTGCTGTGTCTTGACTAAACTCCACATCAATATTAATCACCCCCTGATTTTTAGCATAGTCGTATCCAAAATTCTGTCTTCCATCCGGGTTGAAGTTAAACAGCATGAGATAATTTCCTTCTTTGTAGTCGTATCTGGACAATCCTACTGAGCCCGATTCCATCATTTTGCCTGTAAAATTGGAAATGGTATTGTATCCTTCCAAGGCATCATGGGATCTGAGGTACATACGCTCATATGGAATTTCATCACTATTGACTGTAACTCGAATCATTTCCTGATTCATGTCACAAAAGTTAAATGGATTACGATCATACGATCCTGTATAGGCATCTCCTCTTTGGAATCCTATGATAAGGTAGTTGGGACGATATCCTTGAAACACGTTAAAAAATTGACCGCGACGTCTACCGTTTGTAAACGTCATGGTAACAATACGTGTTGTCATACAAGGATAGATGGCCATATACTGGTTGTTCAACATGTTGGACTCGTTAAAGAGATGAAGTTCTTTCTCAGCTTCCACATGACGGATCAGCATCTGCGGACTATCCTGGACAATTCTGAATTTAGGGGCTGCTACAGTACCTTCCGTCATCATTACTAGTTGAGGGTCATTCCATCGTATTTTAAACTCTAGTAAACATCCTGGGGTCAGATATTTTTCACATTGAAAAACATCAATGATAGGGGTAATAATGAACTTCACTTTTCTGTTTTGACAACACATCTGATGACGAACGTATGCTCCATCATTTCTCCATTTTCGATTGAGTAGAGTAACCAGATCACTTTGAAGATTGGCTTGATTCACTGTAGAATTTACCCTTGGTAAAAGCAAAGGATCGGTATCGTCAAAATGTCCTGGAGTGTCTGTAGCCCATCCTTCCTGGGTCAACTGGTTTTCTTTTTCCTCTTTACTGTGATTGAATAGTCTTGTTATATACGCCTTAATATGGTAAGACTCTGACGTCTCTCCTACACTTTCTCCGTTAATTTTTAACTCAAACTGTTTGATAAGAGAATGTCCTATATTGTTTATTGGAAATACTTTGTCAGTATTTCTTAGCAAAGTAGTCCCATTGTTGTTTGTAAATTCAACTTCATATATGAATTGAATCATGGACATATCAATCCAAGATCGGGTACGATCTACTGTGATTTGAAGTGGACTCATAGTAGAATTACTAGGTCTGTAAACCTCCCATTTGGACTTTTCCACTGAAGTGTCCACGGGTGGGGACTGGAATAATTCACCCAAGTGACCCTTGATGATCTTCTGACTTCCAATTTTAGACAATCCATTACTATTGCCTGCAGGGGGCATTTTTCCTCCAATCTGTGCCATATTGGTGACGGTGACGATGATGAGAATGAGAATAGAATATCAACTACGATGTATATTGTCCTATTTATATCTTTTTACTTCATGGGTGTGAACAATTTTTTGGGTTTAGGGTGTTGTCGTAAAGCAGCTTTTCTTTCATGAACGTCTTTGATTTTCCTTTGGGTAAGTTCAATCTTCTTCTTTATGTCCGGTGTAGAAGGTTGACTTTGTAGGTCTTTTATTTGTTTGGCATGCATTTTCATTACCGTATCCAGAGCCTTTTCTAAAAGTTCTACTTGTGATGTCTTAGGTGACTCGTACGGTGGAGGAAGAGATTTTGGTTCACGTGTAGGTCGAGATATATGATCAGTAGACGTTCCAGCAGATGATGATGATGATGATGATGAAACATCTCTAGAATTGGAATCAACTGACCTATTCTGTTTTGAGGATGCAGGTGTCCTGGCGGCTTTCAATTGTTCTTGTTGAGCTCGACTCAGGGATCCCATTAGATGTACTTTTTCAGAAGCAGAAAGGTTGGGATCATTTAATGTTTGACGAGTCCATTGATCTATTAGTCCAATCACAGAAGACTTGGGATTTTGTCCAATGGTTTGTTGAATAGCAATGTTTTTTAGCAAAGCGGTAGCATCCACATTACCTTTGGTATCTAGTCCAGTAATGGAACCTCCTGATTGTTGTGTTTTGGTGTATTTTTCTTTTAATTCTTTAAGTTCTGAAGTAATTCTGTCCCATAATATAGTTGGAACTACATATGCGGTCTTGGTATCTTTAGCACTCATCTTATAGTGGGAACAATTTTTCTCCCTTTTGAATAGAGAAAAGAAGGACGACCCTTTATAACGACAGGGACGCTTGACACTGATCCTCCTGTTTGATGTTTAATTTTAGTTCGTGTAGTCATGGACCCAGGACTGCTGTCGTAAGCATAACGGTTATTAAATGGATTGGTGACTACTCCATAATCAACAAAAGCAGGGCCTAAGGTTCCGCGCAATACTTTACTTTCCACTCCTGTTCTTTTACTTCCTCTTTTCTTCTTTTTAATAACGACCCCTTGTTTTTTCTTTTTCATCTTGTTACTTTTTTTCTATGGCTTGGTTAATGATATGGTCCAATTCTTCTTCTTCTTGATCCAAATCCGTAGAGGAGGATGAGGATGAGGATGAAGATTTTGATACTGTTCTCGGAGGTTTTGTAACCTTTGTAGTCTTTTTCTTTCCTTTTATTTTATCTCCTAACGCCTCTACACCCTTACTTATACCTTCTTGCACCAAGGCCTTCCCCACGGACTTTAAATGAGGAACAGCGGCTTGAGCTAGTGTTTTCATTACTTTTCCTGCCAACACGGCTCCACTCCCGCCACGCTGAGTAAGACATCGTCGAATACGATCTGGTGTGTTATGTCTGAATGCAACGTTATACAATCTTCTACTAAATTGTTTAGGCAACTTTGTTTCCAATGGGATTTTTCCTGTTAAAATATTCTGTGCCACTTGTTGCATAGCCATCAAGTGATCGTCTGTGCTATGTCTTAATAATGACGTAGCTTGCGATGGATGACATATGGCTAATGAACGAATAAAACTTTTTCCGTCACTCATTGTCTCCGTCCTTGATTTTTCAGTCTCCTTAAGAAGTTCAAATAGTCATCAATATGATTGTAGGCATCACTTTGGTCACCTTTATAGATACCTCCACTTTGTGATACTTTTTTTCTACGCGCCTTTGTCTTTGGACTTCGAGATTTTCTTTTTCCTCTTGGATTCGCATCAGTATTGTCATCGTCATCATCATCATCATCATCATCATTGGATGCAGGTATTGTAGAACTATCATGCTGTCGATCAACCACAGGTCGCTTTCCCCTGCGTACGGTGGTCACAGTGGTAGG
>JAABNW020142438.1:0-12709 GCA_015164035.2 Radianthus crispa | reverse complement strand
TTGGGAGCATTTGAACACAACAGCCAACATCGTCCAACAACGGCCAACAATGTTGGATGTTGTTGCGTCCATTTGCACGGGCCTTAAGGCCTTGTTGCAGGGCCGTAGCCGGCAGTATGAGGAGAACCGAGGCACTCGCCTCGGTAAAATTTTGCAAATGTTGTCTTTTTTTCATCAGACTGATAATATTAGAAGATTTCATACGCGGCTGACAACGGACCGTGCTTAAAACTGTTTATGAAAGGTTACCAAAAGGCCCTCAAAACGCTGGAAATCGCATTTTCGAGAGTCTGAATTTCAAAATTTCTCGGGAAGCATGCCCTCGGACCCCCTAGAATCTCCCACCTTAGGCGCTCGTGCCACCTCCTCGAGGAGAGAACAACAAACACATCAAACAAACTCAACTCACATAAGATCCTGTCCAAGCGGGCTTCAACCCAAAACCATAGAGAGAGACGCGAGCGCTTTCACCCGCTACGCCACCCAGGCCACCCGTTTATTGTCACGCGTAACACACTGCCCAATTTTCTCTGCAAAAAAACTACTGTATTCTTACAACGGCGTTGGGAAAAAGTTGCATAGTTGCATGCAATGGCATTGTCTCGAACTGAGTTCTTCGTGCTAACGCCAAATGTAAGTGGAAAAATGCGAGACAACCTCTGTTGGGATTACTGGGTTGGGCTCAATGTACCAGAAGAATTTTTACAAGTAAAGGTCCTAAAAAATTGTACGGTTAGACGTTTGCTTAACCGTACACGTTTCGATATAACAGCATCAGCTTAGTTGGTTCATTGTGCCGTAACTGAGGAGTTATCCATGGCAAGGACTTTAAAATTTAACTTCTAAAGGAAGCGTGTTTTTTGCAGATATAAAGATTTTAAACCCGGCCCAGTAAGTGTCGTCAGGGTCTTCAAAAGCATGACAAACTGACCAAGGAGCGTCTTCCAAATCCTTCCTACAGTATTAGTGTAGTTCCGTAATAATCCTTTGTGGTGGTCAGCGAATCTGTTTGTCTATTAAGGCTTGGACTAGATTATGGGTCAGATATACCGACGTCTTTACAACCCGTAGATCTCACCAGAACAGATTAGTTGGAAATTACCAGATCGATTATAGCGTTGCGGAGCTGCTAGTAATACTCGTTGTAGTTTTGTTGTGTATATACAAGTCCCAAAGCACTACAATGTACCATTTCTTTCATTCTATACATAATAGTGCCACGCGGTCCACATATTCATATCATTACATTTCAATTACCGCGAG
This sequence comes from Radianthus crispa, assembly GCA_015164035.2. Taxonomy (NCBI): domain Eukaryota; kingdom Metazoa; phylum Cnidaria; class Anthozoa; order Actiniaria; family Stichodactylidae; genus Radianthus; species Radianthus crispa. Next base: position 11,446 of record JAABNW020142438.1, on the reverse strand, counting down.
CTTAACATCTATTTCACCCCGGGCTGCTCTCAGTCTGACCTCTAGCTCAGCAGGGAGAGCATCGGTGTACAATTCCGAAGGTCGTGGGTTCGAATCCCAACGAGGTCGGAAATTAATTTTTCCGAATACATATATTCCAAGGGTCTTCGCCCAGAATTCAAACCTCGTCCCCAAGCACTACAATTTACCATTACTTCCATTCTATACATAATAGTGCCACGCGATCCACACATTCATATATACAAGGCCAAGATGTGATGAGATCATGCCATTAGATGTGTAGTGGAGGTCACAGTTGAAGTCCCCTAGTAAGATGATATGTTTTAATATTTGAGCCATATTCTTTCTAGTGGTTGCGCAACATTTGGGAAGAATTCGTTGTCACTGGGAGGTCTATAGACTACCCCCATCAGGATCATAGTTCGTTCACTATTGACCTCGACATCAAGCCATTCAGATGGTCACCAACGTAGAACATGCATCCTCCACCAGAACAATTTGGTCTGTCTCTTCTATTCTATAGTTGTTGATGTTCAAGTGTCGATTTAGGATAGTACTACTGTCCAAGCATCAGGGTGAAGCATGAGTAAATGAAATTTGAACGCGATTCATTTCAATGCCTTCTCCGCAGACCGGAGAATATTTTAACTTCTGACTTGTGGATGAACTATCCGTTCATATATTTGACATCAATCACCATTATGACGTTCATTTAAAGGTACGGAAATACGCGCAACAAAATCGTGCAACTTGTCACGCAACATTGTTGCGTTTGTTGCGTTGCAAGTTGCAAAGCGATGTTGCTCGTATTTCCACCCTCGTATTTCCACATTACAACTTGTACTTTGTTGCAAAAAGTAGAAGTACTTTCTACTTTTTGCAACAAAGTTTTTCAACCAAGTTTTTTAACCTGCAACATTTTTTGTTGCGTGACAAGTTGTGACGAGGATGGAAATACGAGCAACATTCGCTCTGCAACTTGCAACGCATCAATGTTGCGCGACAAGTTGCACGATTTTGTTGCGCGTATTTCCGAACCTTTAGTGTAATGATCATAAGCGTTTGCGCGCAGGGACTAGGAATTGCACTCTCTTCCCTTCTCTTCTCTTCTCTTCTCTTCTCTTCTCTTCTCTTCTCTTCTCTTCTCTTCTCACAAATGATCAAACTGGGCGTACCAAACATTGACAAATGGAAATCTGATCCCAGATACGTCTGAATGCAACTGTGAACGGAATAACATCTCACCAAGTGCTGGCCACCTGGTATTTCCGATCACTTATAATGTTAACTGTAGTTGCCACTGTTTTGATCTGTATGACGTCAGGACTAGCACGTGACGTCAGAACACGCTGGTAAGCAACTACGTCACACTAGGTGACAAAGAATCTAAAACATCTGTTTTCAAAAAGGTTTGGGCTGAACTATATATATGTTATATAGATGTTATTATTGTTATTAACGCGAGAAACTATTGTTCAGCCTGTGACGATATCAATATTATACATGCTGGCTAGTCGTGTGGGCAAACCCTCTGAATTGTCGATCATTTTCGATCTCCATCCTCGAGTTAAAATGAATGTCATGCAGACCTACCAGTCAATGGCACACAACACATTTCTACCATTTTCAATATAGCCATGTGTAAATGAGCTGGCACAGTACAAATGCATGCATTTGCAGTATTCCACCTTAGCGTTGGATCCTGAAGGGAGATCTAAATAATCCCATTTCCCAAGTCGAAATCCCATATTCCCAGCACTCTTTGCTCAATATCACAATCGCAACCCCATTCCCATGTTACAGCGTATTTATTTATTTATTTATTTGTTTGTTTGTTTGTTTATATTTCAATTATCATTTTTAATATTATCTATCTATCTATCTATCTATTTTTTTTTTTTTTATTTTATTTTTTACTTATCCCAGACCTGGGTTGCATGAAATTCGGCCATTAGCCCCCAAGATCGACGGCCCATCAAATCGCGGTTCTCATTTTACCTCTTAGGATCTTCTGCGGTTTCCTTATCGTGACCCTGAATCCTGACGTAGAAACCATATATTACTATCAATCTTAATTACGCAAGAACTTGAACTGAATACTTCAACTGTAATCTTTACCAGCATCATCACGACGACCCGATATCCCGTCAAACCATATTTGGGACCGTATATGTCAAGTATCGAAACATTTGTGACAATGGAATCCTCGCCAATTAATATTTGAAACTCATGCAAGTTCGCGTGTCATAAATTTATTCCTTTTTCAATTCCTTGTCAAATTTGAAATTGTTTTTAATTTATTTTATTTTTTCTTCTCATTCGTTTTTGGCAGACTTGTTGGCTCCTCATGGCTCTCTCGTTTTGACTTCAAATATGTTGATAAACGGAATATAGTATAATGTTATTATCAACCGAAACGTGAAAGTATGTTTGAAATATAACGTTACTGCAGGTACCCCAAGCTTGGTTCCTGTGTGGTGTCATGCTATAAAGAATTGTATGAAGATTCTTCAAAAAACCTCAATAAAATCAAAATAATCAACTTAAAATAAAGCCACGATAATTTGCCTGATCGTTGAGAAATTGTACTTCTTTCGCTCTGTGTATGTGTGGTTTTGTTTGTTTGTTTGTTTGTTTTTTAATTAGCCCGTTTTAAGGATTTTTTCCAGTCAAACTTTTACAAGTAATATGTTAGTATTGTTAACGCACTAGAAACTTCAATATTTTGGGTTAACTAGTTTCGTTCTACATACACAAGGGACGAAACTACAAATTGTAGTTCTCAAAATATTGAAGTTTCTAGTGCGTTGAGGACTAAGATATAACTTGTAAAAGTTCGCATCAATGAGTTTTGATAAGTCCATTTGGAATCTCTACCACGGAGTAAGCTAAACGACGCGTTATTGAATTCCGAGCTTTTAAATGGCTGGAAACTAATTAAAAGGCGAAGATTATATGGCATTTGAAAGTATCAAAAGCGATTTTCCTTCATCTTGGTTGACCGCTTCTTCAAATCTATTGTCACCCCCCTTGAAGAATAAGAGAATTCTAACAACTTATGTCTCAGACGACAAGAAAAACGAATCTTAAGTAGATATTTGGGTCTTTTATTGCGTTATTCTCATCATGTTCTATGAGTCGAGTCGAACCGCCGAGGGAAAGAGGAGTGAAGATGGGAGGTGTCTGGTCACGTGATAATTGACACTCTTTATAAAAAACTCACGGCTAAACAAATATTCATCAAATTGCTCTATACAAATTTCCTTCATTATTTTTTGTTGAATAAACATTATTCGAAGAATCATTTTCACAGGCTATTGCACTCGATATGCCAACCTAGTCAGTTTTTGGTCACGAGAGGGTAATATTTTGTTTTTACGCAAGATCCCCTCCCCAGAAAGCCCCGTCGCCTAGCAACTCCGCCACTTGACCGAAGTTTCAAATTTATGCAGACAGGCCTTTTGCTGATCCCACTTGTCTCGACCAATCAGCGAGCCGCTCGCGAGTCGACGTCATGAAATTTCGCGCAGCAATTTTTTCGTTGTTGGCGCTCTTGAAGAAACTGTCAGCGTGGAGGATACAAGAAAGGCAAAATTACACTCCAATTTGGGACATTTTGGCGAAGAGTAAGTTCACTCTAACACCTTAGATGTAAACTTTGATAACGAAAGGTCAGAGAGGAAATTTAGTCGGGCCAAATTGAGGTAAATTTTGGGGAGATTTCGAGCACTTTCGTCTGGCATGTCTCAGATGATCGAAAGTTCTTTGATCATATTTCAGAGGCAGCGACCCGTAGGCCTTCACCATAACAAGCTCTTATTCCTCTTAACAGGCTAATAAATTCGCCGGAATGGCGGTGGGGAAAGGATTTTTCGACCAGTATTCAGTATTCTGCGTGTTTGGTTCGGTGGTAGGATGTGTCGTAGTACCACTTATAACCCAGGTATTTTATATTATCGTTTCATCCCGTTCAACACATGTGCTCTTTCCTCTACACTGCTGTTTGCTCGCTAAGATCGTCGCTATTTTGCCTCTAGATTTCCTAGAACCCGTCAGATAAAACACTGAATATTTGATTTGATTATTGAAGTACACTTTTCTGGATTATAGTCCGTGGAAAGTGTGATTTTTTCGGCTATTGTGATCAGTCTGACTGCCACACATTTGACCAAGCGTGCGTCCAAGTCAGACAACTCCAATCAGGTTAGTAGCTTGATATTTTCCTAGCCTTCCTACATGGAAGTGTTAAATCATTACGTTTTCTGGCTGTCATGGTTCAATTCTGTTACATTGTCTTTGTATGAACGTTATTTATACAGATATATAGTGTGAAGGAGATCGAAAAACGTAGCAATCGGAAAGCGAAAGATCGGGATACTCAAAACGGACAAATAAAAAGGAAAAAGACCGTCGCTCAAGTAAGATCCACAACTTACAAATAGAATAAACAGGAACTACTTTGAATCTAGTCGAAGAATTCCGAAATCACTTCGTTTATGACGAGTGACTATCAATTGGTGCTCACGGGACAACAGACTGTGCTATTTGATACCATCAAAACACCCAGAAAAACCCTATTTTTTCATCTGTACATCAGTGTTTGCCTTCTAAGCGGGCTCATAATTAAATAAACCAGGTATACCCAACTTTCTAGCGGTTATATTTTCGAGATCGTAAGAATTCAGTCTTGAAATATTTTTTACATTTTTCTTGTACATTGCATTAAAATCGTACTGAACAAGACTTACTGTCATTTATAATAATTTATTAAAACAAACACGTCTATAAATATTAAAATATAAACCCTACGTTAATTTTCTCTGTTTTTTGCTTTTATTTATTTGAGAAATCAAGGTTTCCAAGTAGATTTGGGTTTGTTTTGGTTTCATCCCAACTGAATTGGAGGACAATAGAAAGTTATTTGAATGGTACACTGTTTTAACTGAATATTTCAATGCAGAATTTTCTTGGAGGTTTCTCATTCTCTGAAGCTTATTCATGCTTGAATGTCGAACTGGATTTTACACAAATCATTATTGTCATACCATTATAATAGCTGAGTCATGTTATTAAATTAATTCTTGTTAATAATAGTAATTATTAACATTTATAGCAAGCTCTGAACACCCGATCTTCAAGTACTCGTAAAAGAAGAGAGGCTGATCTTGAGAAACTTGAACTGGCTAGACAACAAGAAATGGTAGGAAAGAAATATAGTTATCACTATTATACTGGAGGTGATGTACAAGGGCTTGGATGAAGTTATCAACTGGACAAATGAGATCCAGAAAATTAATACAGTGAATTCAAATTTTTGTTTGCTGGATATGAATTTACATATGTGGATAGCACTATTTCCCCTCTGTACCACTGCCCTATGTGGGTTGTGCTTATACACATCCCATGACAGAATACCTTCCATGTTCAAGCCAGGAATACTACACTACAGAATGACCAATTTATGCACTTATAGTGTGGTGGTCCTGGCTAGTTATTTTTCTCTAAGGTATTGGATTCTTCAGCCTGTGTTTGGTTATCTAACTGTATTATTAGTCCATCTTCAAGTCAGTTGATACTCACACTATTTACATTTATTTATCATTTTACACATGAATTATTTTGGGACTTTTTAACAGTCATAAAAATGTTTAATTTATTGTCATATTAATTTTAATATGCTGTTTTTCTTGTGTGTGTGTGCTTTACTTAATATTTTATACCAGGGGTTGAAAACTATGCATCGCAGTTCCAGGAGTTGCTATTTTAATTTAATTGAATTGGAAATTGAAAATTTTTTTAGCTAATTAAAATTCAACAAAAAATTGTGAACATGGCATAAGAACTATTTGGTTGCTAAAGTAACAGAGTATTCACACTTATATTCACACACAGTATTTATAATCAGAAGTCACGAGTACATCATATTCTCTTTTAAAGCATTTAGAAGCTGATGCTGTTTGGATTAGAGAGTCGAAACAAACTGTGCTTGAGATCAGTAGACTAGGGTTTAACGTAGATTAATGATACAACGATTGGAAAGTCTTGGACAGTTTTACCAAATATGTTATAAAATATGTTGACTAGGGTTAATAAACCACGACAAAATACTAAGATGCTAGAAGAATTGGAAGCACCCTGGGGCTGATTCAGCTCTTCCCTAAGCCTATTGTTTTAGCCAAATATTGATTGCTGTGGTTTGAGAGTTAAGGAAAAGACAAAGAAGCATTGTACCTGTAAACTGTTTATCTAGGAGTCAGACGAAGGGTGCTGTGACAGCTGCAGTATCTTGTGCTTTCATTTTTGTAAAGTTTGCTCAAGGCATTTTTCAGTGATCACACAGTATCATAACAATGGCTATATTATCTTGCTTTATTATAGGATCGTAAGCAAGAAGAAAAAAAGGAAAAGAAGTTGAAAAAGAAAGAACAGAGAATGAAGAAGAAAGAGCAGGAAAAAGAAGAAAAAGAGGTACATATGTTTTGTGCTTGTTCAGGCTATTTGTCAATCCCTTGAGTATTATTAAATTGTTGCCAAATTTGTTATTTGCCAACTGCACCTTTCTATTCACTCAGGGTCTTATAAAATAACCAAGGAGAAGGTGCTGCCTTTGTAATTAGATGCACAAATGTTTAGACATTTGCATTGCTTGGATGACCATGTTTAATGGTGGTCCCATCTCTCCATGCTACCTAACCCTGTATCAGAGGGATGTAAATGAACTATTCAGGACATAATAAAACCCTGGCAGTGACCACCCTCAGTGTCTACACTTCATACCAACCACCTCATTTGTCTTTGTAAAGCAGCTTTAAAAATATACTTCTCTGTACATAGAAATAAATCCAATATCATTGTCATTATCAAAGATTGTCAGAGCCCTAGGTATAGGATGTGTTGCAAAATGAGAAACATTGAATAGACGTTTCTCCAGTTTGCCTGGATACAAAATAATGGTTTCATGCTGAAGATAGCCTTGATAATAAAATATGTCAAGTCCAGTCTTGACCTGAAACCATTGTTAACCAAATGAATATGTCAAGAGCATGTGCTGTAAGCAACTATGAAGCAGACATTGATAGAACATGAAAGAAGCAGAAATGCATAGATTTTTTTTAATACTTCTGAAAATATGTTCTGTAACTCCCCCACTGCGTTGATTTTACACAAAACACAGTAACTAAATTCTTTTTCGTGCCTTTCATAAAACACAGAGAACAACAGACTGTTGTAGTAACTATTATAGTATTAGTTTGGATGAGTGGTTAAGCAGAAAGTGTGCACATCTATGTTTGTGGTGTGTGCACTCATGCAATCAAATAGCAAGATATAAAACTATGGGCTGGGATTAATATCCATCCCACAAGTAATATTTAAAAGATGAGCGGGAGACCTTTATGGGGATTTAGAATGGCGAGCTGTAGGCTAGCCATTTTAGCCCCATAAAGGTCGGATGCGAATCTTTTAAATTACTTATCAAACGTCCTAGGATAATCAACTCATGTGTTACTGAAATTTTTAAGAAAAAAGCACTTTTCGCCAAGAAAATCTGAGTTTTAGTCGTATGCAAATCAGGACGAATCTCTTACCGATTTACAGACTCAGTCATGGTTGTGATTTTGTATTGTATTTGGCCTAATGAATATTAATGAGTTTGATAAGGAAAGATAAAAACATGATTGCCATAAATGCCCGTGTATAATGCTCGCCCTATTTTTTTCAAGTAAATTTTGTGAAAAAAAAACACCAATCAATAAATAAATAAATGAAAACATCCAGAAAGTTAGAAATTCCACATTTCTGGGAAACGTTTCACTTTTAAGAGTCGAACCTTCTGGCTGTCACGCAACAGTTTGTCGTCATTTTGAAATGCTTTTCTCATTCTAATGGGCTCAAATCTATAAGAAATTAGTATGAAACAAACATTATATGATTTAAAAAAAGAAAAAAAACAAAGTTATCTTTCGAAAATTAGGTACTTTAGATCTACTTTACAAGTCAGATATTCTTAATCATTGGGAATGCACCCAGGGAAGGCACCAGCAACAAACTTGGCAGCTATGCAAATTAGTTTGATTGAAACATTAGACATCTGTGTATAACTTGTTCCTTAGAATTTGACACATTTTGGGCTTCCACAATAGATGTCTAGGTAATGGGTGGCTGATGAAAAACTGAATCTAAAAGGTTTGTTTGATGGAAAAAAGGAAAAAAATTAATCACAGTTCACATATCACACATCTTGCAAGCATTGCTGTCTCTACAGGGCTATCTGTACCTGGAGATTGTCATATGTATTACCAGCTCCATTTTTAACTTGTGGATATGTGAAGTGTAGAAATGAGTTATTGTGAGGTGTCTAGATGTCACTCGCTTGCTCACTGCACAGGAAAAAAGAGAAAAAACATGAATGTATTTTTGAATGGGAATTACAGAATAACCATTTAAATTCAAAACCATTAATGGTTATTGTTTGGCAAAACCATTAATGTATTTTCATTTATCCAAGGTTTTTATAATAGAAACCATCATGGTAATGGTAAAGTCACCCTTAAGCCAATGTGGCTTACATGCATACTATTGCCTAAATTTATTTATCAAAGGTGAAAAAGCATAAGATGTCAAATGTTGATTCCATCAGATCTCATGTGGTTCAAAATCTGAATACAACTTGCCTTAAAGCTCTATGTGATAATAAAGAAGTATAAAACTAGAATTTCAGAGGGAAATATAAGTCAATAGGCCTTTTGCAGCAAACTGTCACGTGCTGATGTCTGTCTTTGATAACCAATCAATTCAGTTCAAGGTCTCTTGGGGAAGGCTCAGCTGGATGGCAAACAAACTTTTAAATGATTCCTATCTTGAAATTGCAAGTGTTTGATAAAGAAAAAATTGTATTTTGTAAAAGGGTTTGGGTGTGACACTAATAATCGAGCAAAAATTCTTTAAATTGAGTATGTCTAGAGCTGATAGTCCAAAGGAAAGGATTTTGACTGTGACCCAGTCAAAGTGTCTTGTTCTTTAAACAATTGCACGTAATTAAATCTTTACAAAATTCTACAAAACAACAAAGATGCCATAATAACAAAGATACACCTATTTCAAAAAACATTGTCAATCGGCAATCTAAATCTGGGACTGAAAGGAATCGTGGACTTTGAGCTTTTAATTCAAAATTGAAAGAAAGTTAATATACAAATATATACACACCTATAAACAATAGATTTGATTTTAAACCTGAAAAAAGGTGCTTTTCTAGCCTCCCACGATTCTTTTCGGTCACAGATTCCAGATTATCAACTGACTACCTCGAAGAGATGAAGCCACTATGTCATCGTGTTGTGTGTGAGTGTCCGATTGAAAACCACAGCAAGCTCAATAAGTCTTCCTATGAACCTTCAACACAATATTCGGACGTAATCATAAGATTCTCGCGTCATTGGATATTTTTCAGAAAAGTTTCGTAACCAATCAGAAAGAATACAACAGCCGACTTCGTGTCCTGAGCAATGAACAAACTTCGGAACCAATCAAAATCTCGCTAATTTGCTGACCGGCTGACGATCAGATGACAAACTGGGAACCTCATGGTCTAGTTTAAAATATGTGTACACAAAAAAAGAAGTTAATGAAGACAGCCTATTGTATAAGTTGAATTTATTTTTTATTCATAAATATTTGGAGTTGAAAGCAGGGATTTGACTCTATCGATCTATCTGACATTGAAGTCATAACACTGATCAATTGATGAAGGAATTCCTTTCAAAACTCGACAAAATACTACAAAGAGCAAAAAAGCAGAAGATGGGAGTAAAATATAATCTTTTTTTTACCAGATACCCTCTCTGCATTTACTAAAGTAAAAGCCAGCTAGTTAAATGCCTTTCGATGGCAAGCAAAACAAAATTTCTCAAAACTCAAATCACTGTCATTATGTGATAGTGGCTACACAGGAAGCCCAGTGTTAAAACAATTCAAGTTCATAATTGAAAATAGCATGATCTCAGTATCCACAAGTTGGGCAAATGAGGCATTTGATTTATTTACCATGTTACAGTTACTTACAAAACCACATGTTGATTTTCATGAAGGGAGTATATACTAGTTATACAGTGGTTTCAAGTGGGATATCCATGGTATGTGACGAGTTGTATAACTATTTTATCCCACACCATAGAAAATACAAGGAAGCGCAAGGTCTGATGGGAAGAGTCAGTTGAATACTGCCGAATATACAATGGCTTTCCTTCTTTCTGGTTGGCTGTATTTTCTATGGCGTGGGATAAATATGTATATGGTGGATTTGCCCATGGGTAGGTGTTATACTATGGATTTGATGCCCCTCACGAGGTGCAATTCACCATTGTTAGTAAAGGCCAGACACTGAGGGTGGTCACTGCCATGTTTTTATTACATCCTCAGTTGTTCTTTTACATCTTTCCAATGAGGTTAGATAGTGTGGAGAGATGAGGCAGGTTAATGCCCTTATCTGAGAAGATGCATAGGTCTAACTATTTGCAGATGTAATTGCAAAATCAGAACTTTCTCCTCACTGTAAGGTAGAAATTTGAGTCTTGAGAGAAAATCTCTTGTGAAAAGGGAGAGGACAGCACCTCAAGCCAACTCGAATCACATAAGCAATGTTGCCTTTTGCAGCATGTTAGAATGCAACTGAAATTGGAGGGGAAAATAAAACAAGTTCAAGAAATCAATTTTCTGCCCTCTAAATTCAATTGCATTCCAACATGCTGTGAGGAGCATTTTGCAGGGCTCAAATTAGTGGCCCAAAACTTTGGATCCACAGTAGTGAAAGACCATGTGTTAGCCAAGTAAACCACCCATGTGTCCCAATAATTTAGTCAATGAGTGTTAAATGATACCTGCATTATCCTAAAAAAAAATAACCAGTTTATTTCTAAATAGATAGGTGTGGATGTTGTATATGTATTTTAACATAGCAATTATTCTCAATGCAGAGAGAAGATCAAAAACTTAAAAAGCTTAAAGAAGAAAGGTTAAAAGAAAACTTGAGACAACAAGAAAAGGTAACTGATAATGTTTTTGGTTCTTAACATTGTTATTTAGTATGTCAGGGAAAGGATGAAAAAAAAGTGAAAGGCTGTAAGATAAGAATATAAGTCTGCTAAGGTTTACTAATATATAATTATTTCAATGGGTGGGGTATAGAGAGTCACTTATTATTATCATTATTATTATTATTATTATTATTATTAATATTAATATTCAGGGGCAGGCCATTGATTTAAGGTTGAATCAAGTTGATGATGGTGTTAGATCAGGGGTGTGTGATGATAGTGAGAATGGTGGTAGTAATTGTCGTCCAGTTGTAGTGAAGAAGGTTAGTAGAAGAAATTTGGTGGGACAGGAGCGTCGAGACAACACAGAAGATGGAACATAATCGTCCAGATGTTACTGTGTTGAATCGGGC
>JAABNW020142216.1:0-12716 GCA_015164035.2 Radianthus crispa | reverse complement strand
AATATTGTTTGTCCGACTCATGCATCTATTTGCATCTATTACAGTGTCTATTTTTAGAACGGCTGTGCAGCGCTATTGCTATGCAGTGATTAAGACAACAGTTGCCACTGGGAAATATTGGCTGAGCAGTGCAATTCCATCAATCAGAGAGTAAAGGCACCAAGCAATTTGTTTGATTAGCAGCATATCGTAAACTTATTTCTCAGTTGTGAATGTTGTCTTCATCGGCGCTAGGGCATGACAATGAAGATAGTAGTAATAAGATGAAATTTTCAATCACCAGTTACTCACTGATGTGATCAAATAAGTTAAACTAAGAACACTTTTGCAACAAATCTAAAATTAATAATGAAGTACTACATCTACATATTTCAAGATAATCAGAAAGTGATAAAAAAGGACTGTAAAGGATGAACAGTTCAGACATGATTTATTGAAATTTAAGTTAATTTCTTTATTAAAATTAAATTAAAGTCTTGTAGAAAAATTAAAGTTCCTGTATTAATTTTTACACTTTTAAAAACATATATGATCTATTTCACTGCACTTTACTTCTTGGTTTGAGGCTTTTTGGAGCATGTCTATGCAGTTCCTCTTGAGCTTTTTTGGTACTGTGGGAAGGATTGTTTTCTTTTCAAATGAAGGAATGTCCTGCTCCAGCTTTGCATATGATTTGTATGCAATATGAGATACATGTACAAAATATTTGCTTTTGTGACCATTTTCATACTTTCATCATTGTCATGATCATCATCATTAGTATGCAGATGTCTGTGGTCATAGGGACCACCCTCATTTCATTACTATGAGGATCTTCCTACTGTCAGACTTTTGTCACTGACATCATCATAATCATGAGCATAATTATCATCCCGTCGACATCATATATTTGTATTCATGAGGAGATCATCACACAGCAACTTGCATCATTACCTCTTGTTATTTGATTTGTTGTTACTGCTTCTGAATCTTTGGGCATCATCATTTCTCAGGTCTATATGCTTGCTGATGAGCCAGTTGTTTAGGACCTTTTTGGAACAAAAATGTCAGCTGTGCCGAAAAGCCTTTCCTAGGATGTTTGAGGAAGAGATTGTGGGAGATGGATTGGATGGGTTAATCGATAGATGACATGGATGATGGTTGGTTTTGAGCTTTTTTTGCATGGCCATGAAGTGTACATTTAGTTTGGAGTACCTCTACTGCTTTATCAATGTTTAAATTGCACATAAATATAAAAATGAGTATGTTTCATCATTCAGAGTCCTTTTGTGTTTACAACATTTGATATTTTGAAATGTAGCTGAAGAATAATGCACCCAAAACCCTCAGATGCTATCGGAGATGATTATCTTGACAGTATGCAATTGAAAGAACACATGCATTCTTAACAGACTTGAATAGAACATTAAAGAGCAATTTTCAAGGTGCCCATCTTTATCAGACACAACAAGCACCATCTTAGAAGTGCACTGGACAGCATCTTAGAAGTGCAAGAGGAGCATAGAAGCAGAAGAGAAAATACTGTTTCCAATTGCAACATGGAATCAGCAAAGAAGTATTGAAGGTGATGGCCATATGCATGTGCGTGCCATCATCTATACCTTATACCACAAGCAGCATGGAATTCAGCAGAGAAGTACTACATTGCCATACACAAGTACAGTAGGTGTATCATGGAATTCAGCAAAAACGTACTACCTTAAAGCGATTTAAAGGTGATTGGGATACATTTGTACAGTACATGTGCCATTCTATACCTTACACCACAAGCAGCATGGAATTCAGCAGAGATACTACATTAAAGCAATTTGAAGGTGATGGCCATATGTTTAAGGGTGACATCATCACAAGCAGCATTTGACATTAGCCTCCCAACAGCATGCAAGTGAAAAGCAGGTGCAACCATATTAGAATATGAAATCAATTCAAAAGTTCCATGTATGTACAGTACCACATACATCATCAGAGTAACCCATCTTGTGTCAGCACAGATGTTATTGACAGCTGCCACCTTAATCACAGACACCACCTGGCAGCAACCTTTGAAGCAGATTTGAAGATGATGGAAGAGTCAAAGACCAGCCAAGACCAGCCTCTTGAGATCAAGGAAGTGATGACAGGTGCACTCTGAAATCAGGGTTGAAGATCAGATCATAGTCCATTTATAGATGCCATCTATACCACAGACACCATCTGCAAAGAGCCTGAGGGAACGTGCAAGTAAGTGCTTTCTCCAAGCAAATGTGAAGACCTCATCTATACCCACCACATGATATGAACATTTTGTCATCATTTGATATGCAAGAGTAAGGCATGAATTTAATTTAGAACTAAAACAGATGTGCTCTGATGAGTACATATTGTGGATATGAATATATAGTACACACAGAAGAACACGTCAGCAGGACCATGATGTGGACTTCAGGAGCTAAATTTTCCAAGCAGATGCAATAGTGATCGTCTACCATTCACAAAACAATGATTTGAAGATAAACAGTCTTCAGGAATAAAACATTTGTGATGCCTGTCAAAGGGGGCCCAGCAGAGCATTACCTGACTATTAGAACCTGAATCTGGTCATCAGAAAGATGAAGAAGAGAGAGACTTGTTTTAGAGGAAGATAAAAAGCAGCAACTCTGAATGATGAAAAGTTAATTTCTCAAACATTATTATTCATATGAACTGTTTCTGTCCAGGAATACACATATGCAATAATTATGTTTGGCAAAATTAATAATATTTAAACATATTATTGTCATGCAAATATTGAATGAAAGTTATGTGAAAATTTGAATGCAATTCAAAAAATCCTTTGATGATATGGTCAACTAAGACTGGGGTAATACTACTAGGTGGCATGTAGCACTATTGTTTGGTATCATGTGGCAAGGACATTGTGTGTCTATGGTCAATTTGCAGTTTATAAATATTACAAAATTCAAAATTACCTTTGAGCCTTGTCATGTGATATGATATTAACCTTGTTTGCTCAGTTCCCACCATAATATATGCATCACACTTTTTCCCCACTCTTTATTGCCCTTGCTCAACGCACTTGGGCTGAAGGCAGTGGAAGAATACTTGGTCTTAACTTTTTTGTGGTCTGGATTTTGCACTTGGTTAATATAATAGTCTTGTATTACCTTGGGGTACTCCAGTTATAGGAAAGCTTTCTTTAAACGGTCATATTTTTCATTAAATAAGACAACTAGACAATGATTGATGATCTTTATCCAGCATCATGTTTATAAGCCAAGAATGTGACCAATATTAAAGAAAGTGTTCTAGCATCTGAAGTTATCCCTAGCCTTAATTGGCAATGCTATCAGAGGATTTGTCGATTCTTACTTTAAAAAGTATTTAAAATTTCTTATAATTTCTCATCTTTGATATATTTTGCAAGAAACTTGAATGCAGTTCAGCACCAGTTTGCTTGGTGTAGATAAACTTCATGTACCAATCAAGTAAATAGACATGCTGAACGTAATGAAATCAGTGCAGCAGGAAAAAGAAAATGTTGGTCTGTGATTAATCAACTTGGTGCAGCTTTCTACTAATGAGAGATATGTCAAAGACTATTGAGCCTATAATAAGCTCAAAAACGTTGAACTTTGTACCGAAATTGAATGAACAGTAAGCAGCCAACAAAATGATGAAAATACCAGGTACTAATACAGTATTTCATATTGAAGATGCAGCACTGACAAAGTTTTACAAAGGAATACAAAAGACAGACATAGCCTCAAGCTTTTCACATCTATAAAAGAACACTCCTCTCTTGCACAAGATGCAAAATCATGAACAAGCTCTTAGAGGAGTTGGCCTAAAACCACTGCTTTACAATCGTGATGGCAATTACCGGTGCGAATAGCATCCTTACAAGTTTTTAGGGGCTTGACACAAGCTAGGGTAATCACTCCCTGGGGCGTGCCCTGATAACTGTTTATGGGATGGCTAATTGCACATTTATGTAAATGATGGACCACTTGAAGGACATTGTGATCACACCTACCAAGAGACTTATGGAGCTGAGCTGGAAAAGAATAAAGTTAAGGATCGGATTTTGTTGAAATTCAAGCATCGTGATAAGAGACGTAATGCAAGAGGAATCCAAGAACAGCAGCTGTCCAACAATTTATTTCAATCAATTCTTGAGTAAAACCAAAAAAACACCACGACAGAAGGCCAAAGGTGACTGAAACTACATGAATAGCCTTTGGGTATGCAGTTTATAGACATATATAATGTCCTGTAGATGCCTTAGATGTGATAAGACCATAAAATGTAATGGACATAGTATGATCACTAGTCACTTTTGTTCCTTCTTATCAAATAAGTGACTTGAAATGATGAACTCTTTTTTATTCTTGCTGTGACGTCATGGCTTGAATGTAAGAATGTGAAAATACCTGATGACCATTCATAAGCACATTTTGGTTACTTTGTGTTTCTCAATAAGGCTCATAAGACCACCTACCAGGTGCTGTAGTGTATGTTATCCTAGAGAACATTCAGTCATAGAATCAGATATCAGTCCTGTGTTTTTCTTTGCCCTTCTCACATGACCTGTGGTGGGGAAACAAACTGTCTTTTTTTGAAAAATGGGCAAGCAAACTTCTCTATGTACAGTCTCTCAAGACAACACTCTTAAAAGAATCTGTAAAACTACAGTACTGCACTTTGTGCAACTAAATATGTATGTTTATTTTAAAGAACTTTAGATATTATTTGCTTTAACTCCTATTAAAATATATGCCAAGATTATAACTAATTAAGATTTGAAAAAAGATCTATAAAAAGGGTTGCTGGTAAGATCAATCATTTTTGAAGAAATGTTTACAGTAAATGTGTAGTATTTTGCACTTGTTGACTGAAAGGGATGGCCGGACGGGAAAATATTTGGCTCGAGATCATGCCGTATGGATTGAGTGCAACAAGGTCCATACAAATGACCAAGAGCCAAATATTTTCCCATTTGGCCTGACCTAACTCTGTAATCCTGCTAAATTTGATCAAGATCTTGTGGGTGCAACCGAGGAGGGCCATACGGATTTGTACGGCCCGGCTCAAAAAAAACGTATGGCCCTGCTTACGTCATTTTCTCCAAAGGTTTTTTTGAGAGCTCGCACCCGGGGAAAATACGGGTCATATGATAAGAATAAATTAAGGACTGAATGGAATAAAGTTTTTAAGATTTTCATTTAATCAAGTAGACTATCACCTATAAAAAGTTCAGTCACGTAAATTTACTGTTATGCCTTTCACAGCATTGCCTAGCTGCAGAGCAATATGCGATGTACTTTGATTATGATGCAAGTAGCTATACCATATCCTTCTACTGTCTTATGATCACATCTTAGATGCAACAGTGATTCATCTGTGTCATGTATTGATTGATTCTAGATGTACATCAGAGGTAAGTATTCCATGGTACACAAGAGTCGGTATAGAAGAGTCTAGCATTAAGTAGGCAATTATGTGACATCAACCACGGTAGGGTTGGTTATCTTTAAGCACAACAAACTACTACAAGAATGGTGGATATTGAAGACAAAAATAACAGTGTTTATCAATAGTACATTGTCTGATAGCAATCAGTACCTGTTCAAAAGAAAGAAAACCTCTCTTGTTGTAGCCTTTAGTAGTTCAGCATATTCAAGTCAGACATTGATCAATGGCAGTTATTGCAAGGACCAAGGAGTAACCTAAATAGTGGCTGGGGTTCAGAGGTTGGGGGTTGGGAAGAGTGCTATGATTTTAAAATATGAGGGGAAAATATTGGAAAGCATAGTTGCCATGAAGAAAGAAAGATGAGGGGGACCCAAATCCCTCATCTCTGCAGTCTCTATATAAGGGTCAGCCTTTTCTTGTCCAGCTGATGGTGTTGCTTTCAGGAGTGCAGTGTTTATGAGTGGCACAAAACACTTGCAGGAAGCTTGTAATATTTCAGTTTTAGCTCAGATGCTGTTTGATATTCATAATATAATTATTATGGTTGGTTACAAACTAGTTTGGAAACTGAATTTGCCATTCCTTAAAGCAACACTCCAGCTAACTGTCTGCAATGTAATATCAATGAACTAAATTACTGATGTCCTTGTTGATAAAATTTATTGCTAGAAGCAATATACAGTCAATGGACATAAGCATTTGCTACTTTTGAAATTCTCCTGCAAAATTTACAGATACACCCCTTCAGTTAGTATAGGAAATCATATGGTTTCGAGTGCAATTTGAAATGAATTTGAACAAGTGAGTTTTCAAAGAGTTCAAAATTGCACGAGCCCGTAGGGCGAGTGCTATTTGAGCTCTTTGAAAACTCACAAGTTCAAATTTATTTCAAATTGCATGAGAAAAACCATATGATTTCGTATTGATAATACACATGAAAAAATTCAGCTTCAAATACTGGAGACCGGAGATTTAGCAAAACTTAAACAAGTTCAAATTGTTTTAATATTTGCCTTATTAATTTTTTGAACACTCAAAGAAAATTTCTTTCATTATACAAAAGTATTATTTACCTTCTTCAAAGATAGAGTCTCCTAAAGCTTCGATTTTAGTGTCTTTTTCTTCTTGGATCGCCTGTCTCTTGCTTTGACATTCATGTCAAGTAAGTTCAACAGCTTTAAAATGGTCTAACTGATGTTTTCGTTTCTTGGTATTTCCCAAATAACAAGCATCAATACCTCCTTTTGTAATCCTAAGCCTTTTGTGCTGTTTTTTTTTGTGTGTAAACCTTTCTTGTTTAGCCTTTTGAAACCATTTTTGAGACGAAACCTGCCATCTTGAATTTACTGACAGCTTCAACAGAGTTGTGGTTATTTCGTTGCTATAGCAACTGCTTTAATCTGATTGGCTGATACGATTTCTATCGTTTCTTAGCCAATCAGAATGCTCAAATTCTTATTTGATTACCTTTTTTCTGCACTTGATTACTTTTTTTCTGCACTTTTCTGCTCTCAGCCAATCAGAATCAAGAAATTTTTTCATGTGTATTATTAGCACAGGAAACATTGCATTGTTATAGCTAAGTTACTAAATTGTGCTGTTAATTAATTAAAATAAGTGGAATTCATGCTCAAGTAAGTTATCAGGAAATACCAGTTGTCTGCAAGTGTTGATCCCATGCATGAATTGGATTGTCATTGGCTGTAATAGTAATTTGCATCAATTAAGGCTTGGCTCCCTAAAAGACTAGGTAATGAATACTAATACAGTTGACTCTCTTTGAATGACCACTCTCGTAAGTGACCATCTCCCTTAAGCAACCATTTTTTGAATTTCCCATTTTGTTTCCCATAAACTATGTGAAAAAACTCTCTCGTAAGCAACCACTCTTGGAAGTATCTGGGACCACCTTTGGCGTTAAAATTTTAATTTTTTTCATTGTTTTTTCTCCCATAAGGACCATCCAACAGCCATTAACTTATTTTACTTTCCTCATATGGCAATTATGATTCAGCTTTTCATGACTGAAAAACAGTCATTGTAAATGAATCTTAATATATAGCACATTCAAAGTTTTGATGAAAACAGTTTAATCGTTGGTAGTTTTAACACGTTGGTTGCAAGTTACAATGATGTAGGCTTCCCGAGTTGGGATTCTCATTGTGCAGGCTTCCTGTGTTAACTCTTTCATTAGCGACCATCTCCCATAAGCGACCATCTTTGCCTGCCCCTGTCAACTCTATTCATAATGAATAAATTTAGATGGTCTCAAACTAATTTGAAAATTGAATTTCCATTTCAACAAGTAGCACTCTGCAAAGTGTCTGCAATGTTCGGTTAATGAACTACTGTAAGTCAGATGTCCTCACAGTACCATCCATGTTCAACAAATGGATTAATATTAGCAATGTGCAGTCAATGGACCAAAAATATTTGTTGCCTTTGAAAACCATGTGTGAAAACTACATTCACATCCATTTACTGTAGTTCACTTGGGAAAAGTTGTAATATTTCAAAACAGTGACTGAATTTGGCTGTGAATTAATTATAATTAGTGGAATTCATGCTCAAGTAAGTTATCAGGAAATACCAGTTGTCTGCAAGTTTTGACTCCATGCATGAAGTGGATTGTGATTGGCTATGATAATACAGTATTTTCTACAAAAAGTAATCTGCATCCAATAAGGCTTGGCTTCTTAAAGACTAATGAATACTAATATCCATAATAAATACATTTGTGAAACCAAAATCAGGATGTGGATGCTACAATTTATTCAAAAGTCTATTGGTTTGCTGAGAACGAGTTGTCGAACTCAACTGGTGTTAGTCACAGGTTTGTTGTCAAGAAGTCTTGTAGTCCTTCGTGGCATCATCTTGTGTTTCTCTCCTAGATATTTCATTACAAACCCTCCAGAAGAGAAGGTAGTCATGTTTTGGATAAAAAATTTGATAAAGATCTCTGGCTAAAGTCGACAAGAAACATGATTATACTTGTAGTGACATGAATATGTCTGACCTCTAGCTCAGCTGGGAGAGCATCAGTGTACGATTCCGAAGGTCGTGGGTTCGAATCCCAACGAGGTCGGAAATTAATTTTTCCGCTTATTATATTCCAAGGGTGTTCGCCCGGAATTCAAACCTCGTCCCTAAGCACTACAACTTACTATTTCTTTCATTCATGATTATACTTGGGTGATCTTTGGTAGGCGAAACAAAGAAAGCATAGGTGAACTTCAGTAGGCGAAACGAGGCGTAGGCGAAACAATCGGATACCCTACATGTTAATTTCTTGTGGTGTTCTTTTCTTCTTAGGAGGAAGAGGGGGGGTAAAACTTGTGTTAGTCATGATTCATGTTGCACATGTAGTGTGAAAAGTCTATTACAATTGCATGGTTGTAACTAATTACTTGCTGCTCTGGACTAGTGTTCATTTTTATTACAGCTTTTTCTATATGACATCACAAACTTTACAAGATTTTACCTCCAAGGTGTGTAAAGTGTGCCTTGTGGATGTTCACGGACGTTGTTTGTGAGCATTGGTTATGTGCATACAGCATGACAGCTTGATCAAACTCCGTCACGCTAGAGATGTTGTTTCACTTTTTTGCCCGCGAATGTCCTTAAAACTTTGCATCCTAATACCAAGGTCCCTGAAAATGAAATTGGAGGGGAAAGAACAAGGAATCTTGAGGAAAAAACCCGTTGAACAGGAAAGAATTACTGTGCTGATACATTCACTTGGCCAACTTGAGCAAAACTACTGGAATAATCAATGAGATAACAGTACGGCAGATGGAGATAAACGTAGAACAGCGTTGGCCAATCAGGTTGTCGCGTTCTCACAGTCATGTCATATATGGTTAACACAGACAACAGGATCGCAAAACAGTCCTGAAATTCAGTGTTATTTTCTTTGTAGAACTCAATTTATCTCAATCTCATGTAGAATATAGTATGATTATCTTCCTTTATTGAAAGAATTCCAAATTTCATAAGGCAAAATAGTAAATGCAGCCATTAAAATTTCAAATTCTTAGGGCTGATTGGTTTAGATAGGTTTTGTTGGAATGTTATTGTTATTTAGGTGTTGTGTGATTGGTCAATTTTGCTCAAGTGAGCCCGGTTAATGTGTCCCCACAGTAACAAACAACTCTACTCACAACACCCCAGTCAAGGGGCATTTGGATCCAGGCTGCCTTGGTGAAGGGTGAATGATCACAACACCACACCACCCATACTTGGTAAATAGACTCAATGACTGACTA
Source organism: Radianthus crispa (assembly GCA_015164035.2). Lineage (NCBI taxonomy): Eukaryota > Metazoa > Cnidaria > Anthozoa > Actiniaria > Stichodactylidae > Radianthus > Radianthus crispa. The sequence continues at coordinate 3,000 of JAABNW020142216.1, read as the reverse complement.
CATACTAACGTCTTAGGCTTTGTGCAAATGTCAAACTTTCCATGCACCAAACTTAATTACATCAAGGAATGCTACCTCATTATAGCCTCGTAATCCATTGATTTTAATGAGTTTGGTGCATAGTTAGTTAACGTTTGCCCCAGGGCTATAGTAGGATGACATTTATTATAAAAGGTTCTTTTATTGGGGTAAGCAATCTTTAACCTCCATATTTTAGCTGTCTTCATGTAGAAAATATAGCATTATTCTTTTGCACGAAAAAGACTTTGGTTATTTAGGGATTTTTTTCATTTGGTATGTCTGTCTTCTAATTATTCTGCTAAATCCATGGTTGTGTACAGGAAGAAGGCTTCATTTAGTCATTGTATTTCCTGGGACAGTGGTAAGACAAAGCAGGTTTTCAAGCTTTTACTCTCATATTTGGACTTGTCACTTTTCACTTGCTTAAACACTTATCAGTGATGCAAGTTAGGGTTTGTGAATGAAATTTGAAGGTCGCCTTTTAGTTAATTCTGGATACATCTAATCTCAAAATAGCCAGTGGTAGCCATCCATATTGAAACATTTATTTGTTTAGAACATGGTGCATTTTACTTGATTTGAATGTAACGTCTTGTTTCATAGTTTAATGAAGTAATTTTATGAGCCCTCAACAGTTTTGAAAACTAAGTAAGGCAAAATATTAAGTTAGTATTATTTTGAGTAACGAAGGTTTTGCAACATTGTGAATGACAGGTATATTTCATTTATTCACAATTATTGCATGTGAAAGCAGATACCGGTAATATTGTAACCATCGTTTTCCTAAGCATTCATCAAAAGGTCTTGATGAAGGCAGGTAAGTATTCTTTTGCTACTAAATTTCTGGAAAAATACAGGGACCATAAGTGAACAGAAAATAGGGTAAATGTTGCCCCACTCCCCCCCCCCCCCCAAAAAAAAAGAGCGTGGACAGAAAAATCTGCATGATGACAAAAAATACTGATGTTGTTAGAATTCAAAGAATTTGAAGAGTATTGAGTTAGAAAAATACTGAGGGTAGGAGTGTAAGCAAAGCATAAGAATACAATTATAGTGGTCACTGTCACATTACAAGACACCTACTGCTGCTTGTTGCATAGAGGTAAACTGCTGTTTGAGTAATAGGATGTCATATATCAATTGCAATATACTCTCGTGAAACAGCACAAGGTCTGGGATGCTCTTCATTTTATTACTTACATACTTGTGTTTATTTCTAATGGTTTTATTGATCGGCCAAAAAATGGAGTAATAAGCTGAAAAAAATAGGAAAATTCTCAATTAATAAATAAATTCTGAGGGCTGGTGCTGCACAAAAAGACTTGAGGTCCCCTACAAGGTACATACACCAATACCACCCCTTAAAAATCCCAAATCCAATCCACAAATCGAGAATTCGTTACTTAAAGGCCAGACACTGAGGTTGGTCACTGCTAGGGTTTTATTACGTCCCCAGTGGTTCTTTTACGTCCCTCCAATACAGGGCTAGATAGTGTGGAGAAACGGGCCTACGGTTTAATGTCCTTATCCGAGTAGATGTGAAGGTCTAACCATTTGTACATATAATTACAAAGGCAGCACCTTCTCCTTGGTTATTTTAAGACCACAAGTGTTGGTCCGACTGCCAGGAATCAAACCCCCATTGTCCCACACAATATTCCAGCCCCCTACCAACTGAGCCAGCCAGTTGTCAGTTCGAATTATATCATTCGAATTATACCATTTGGATTTGAAATGCTGGGCATGTAAAGATGTTATGCTGTGACGTTTTCTCTCTTAACATAGCTACATAGTATCACTGCTATGATTTGGACCAAGTGGAAAGAGACTCATGAGTAGCAATCAAAATGTTTAGCATTTCATGCACGCCCAGCATGACCCAATGATATCGATCTATTGCCTGCATTTTGCTCTCCCGTTCCGGTTCTCTTGTGATGTACATTATTTTACTTTAGTTTTCAAACTCCTAGTCAACCACATTGCATTGCGTTGATGATATTGAAAAATGAACAATTATTGTAAGAATACTTCTTCAAATATCTTTGTTAAAACATAAATTGACAACCAGAGAATACATTATGAATGGTTGAATTGTGCTGGTGGTTGATAAAAAGGTGATTGGTCCAAATGGCTTCATTCCTGTCACTCAACTAATCCACCATGTTACCCAGCAGAGGAAATGACAGATCAGAGACATTTTAGCATCTTGATTATACAATGCATTGTGGTTGACTAGGATTCTTTAAATATAGTAAGTTGTCAATGGATACCAGCCAGACAGCACACCCATCAGCCGTCAGCTGTAAAATATGTTACTGTTACTTGTAACAAATTAGAAATAAAAATGTTTTGAGGGAGGGTGAACTACACAAACCACACATGACATTCGTTTGAGGCATGCAGCAAATGACTTTAGTATTGAAAGACTTTGGTCTTTCTTCATCTTGCATAGCACATAAAAGCCAGCATATAACAAACCCATGGTCCTTGGTTGGATTTTAGAGGTTGATCTCTTTGTCTGCATTGCAGTAATGCCCTAATAGAGGATAAAGAAGTGAATGAAAATGAAATGTGGATTATTTGATAGACAACTACAGTACTTGTCAATAACATGGCTTCATGTGAACATCAAACCAAAATGATATAACTCATTCACTGGGTATTTGACTTAACTTGTGTTACCATGGAAACAAGCTGAGGATGTGATAGCTAGTGAAATGAAGTAAATTGCTCCCAACTTTATTTCACCAGTGATTTGAAATTTCCAAGCTACAATCATCAAAGAAAATTCTTGCTGAAAAATATATCTTTTTTTATTCAAGCTTTGTGGCATGCCTTAAACGAATGGCAACTCACACATACACCTACACACCTGAGTTGTTTGTTGTCCATCATTTATCAGAACACAGGTAGCCCAAGCTGGGTTTCTGTGGTTCCTATGTAACTTATAAGGGAATGTATGGCGATTTTGTGAAAAAA
>JAABNW020141994.1:1496-12727 GCA_015164035.2 Radianthus crispa | reverse complement strand
TGAACAAGCAGGAATCAGATTACCATGGTTACAACTCATCCAGCTCCACTGACCACATGTCTCATGGCTGGTCGAGAAATCTGAGACAGCCGCCACCTTCACCTCCAGTCAGACAACGAGCCAGGTACATCATTGCAAGCTTAAGCCTGCACCATATGCCATTCTCCTCATGCATCAAACCTTATCACATCAAACAATACCTCGTTATCCATTGTTTTTCCTATGATTTCAGTTCATATCCAAGTTCAGAGAACATGAGCACAACAAACCAGCAACACTTGCGGGGGTCAGAAGTAGCTACTTCTTCTGGCTACAAAAACGCAGCAAAGTCCTCAGACCTCTGGTTATCTAACATATCTGCACCAAACTTTCCAAAGAAGAGGCTGCAAGAACCTTTGGTAGGGGCAGTCAGTGGCAAGACTAACAGCTTGCAGAATAAATTTAGGTAAAACGATAAAATTCTTTGCCTTTTCTAGCTGTTCCTTCTCATGGTTCATTTGTCTATTTAAGCCAAAGGCCCAGATTTTAAAATTTTTGCACACGTTCTTTTTTCAGGTCTTATGATGCCAGCAAATACAGCAGCTACTACAATAATTCCTGGGCAGGAAAACGTTCTGTTCAGGAAACAAACAGTAGTGGGTTTTACAGTTCAAACACAAACCTACATCAAGATGAATCTCAAATGATTGACAAGAACAATAATTCTAATACCAGCCATAATGCTTATGGATCAAATGCAACAACTCTCAACACAAATAAATGTAACTATGGAGGTGGCTCAGGGAATCGAAGAAGCCAACACAAAAGACATGGAAGTGATAGTGTTAGTAGGGATTTTAATTCTTCTGAATTTTCTCAAGAGAAAAATGTCAGTCCTATGAAAACTAGAACAGTGGGACAAGAAAAAAGAGATCACAAGTCTAGAGGAGACTCCAAGGGAAAGTCTCTTGGTGATGTGACTGAGCCATTGAATGCAGAACGCTTGAGACCAATCCGCCAGAAAACCAGGAATGCAGTTGTTAGTATCCTGGATGACTGTGAAGTCTGCCTAGAGTTTATTCATCAAGACCATGGGCAAGAAATGGTGACAGAGGTGTTGAGGATATCATCAAATGGAATGAAGATCATTGTGTATTATCCAAATGGGAAGGATGGTGAACCACTTCACTCTGAACCACCTCCAATGCCAATGTCTCCTGAGGGCCATTATTTGTTTTCTAATTTACCTTCTAAGTACTGGAAAAAATACAAGTATGCAGTGAATTTTGTGCACTTGGTCCGCAAACTGACACCAAGGGTAAGTACAACACTGTAGGCTGAAGTAGTGCAGTTTTCACAAAACACTTCACGGACACTGTCACGGCGTGCACATGGCACTGTAGTGTTTGCTTAGCCAATCACATCGTGTAAGGAGAAAATCCAGCCAATTAAAATCCTAGGTTACGGCACGACACATTCATGGCACTCAACTTTTCATTGTCATACGAAATCTGCTCTACAGTATGTCTTCAAGGTATCTAGCTTAAAGCCCAAGTTTATTTACATCCAATCTTCATTCCTCCACTAGGTGACATTGTATTCCAAATATGCAAAATGTGTTTTGATGGAAAATTCTCCTCATCCTGACTTTGAAGTCTGCTTCTACAATGGTAAGAAAAAATATGAAATTTTCCACCTCTGCTGATCCACAGTTACTTTCCTGGAGAATCAAATAGATGTCATGCCACAGTCCATTTTTTTGGTTTAAAAGTGGTTGGCCTTGTGAAATCCAATAATAAGTACCTCTTATTAAGATTAGGAGCATGTTTTTGATGATTGTCTTACAGGAGCAAAAGTCCATCAATCAACAAAGTGCACCAAAATAATTGAACCAGGTGGAGTCTCGTACACCTTGCAATCTGTCGGAGGAATGGAAGGAGTGCCTCTAGAGATGAGATCTTTTCTTCAGCACGTACAAGATGCCTACGAAAAATGTCTCAAGCTTGAGAACACCATTGCACAAATTGAACAAGAAAGTCACAACCAACAGTTTTTCCCATTGATAGTTGGTCGCAGACCATCTATAAAACAGTCACGTGATAAAGAACCAGCTCATCCCAAGCCTCCTGCCATGTAAGTGTTTTCTTTAATCACCTTATCGATCCCTATAGCACAAGTCATGGATTGTCTAATCCCTTATCAACAATGCAGGATTGACAGCAAGAATGCGGAATGCTAAACCTATTTTTGACACTTAATTTGTTCTGAATTAAAGACATACTTTTTGTAATACAGTACACTACATGTAATGATGAAATGAAATATCTTTATTGGTTGTAGGACAACTGGTACATCCCTGCTGCCTACATCACCTAGCATTGCTGCCCCACCATCAGTATCACTTCTCTCATTCAATGGCACAATTGCCAGCACAATGCCAAATATTCAGCAGTCAACTAACACAAATCAGGATAAACAACAACTGTCTTCAAGACCAGTGGCTAACCTTGTCAAAGGGAAAAATTCAGATATTAAGCAAAAGCATGATGAAGAGGACACTACAAGATTTGTTCCAAGTATTTCTCCACCAGAGGAGATTTTTAAGCGTACTTTTGTGGAAGGAGTAGGATGGGCATCACAGGTTTGTACTTGGAAACGTACTGAAAAATTTCATGATCCTTGAAACAACAGTTGACTGATGCAGTATTGAATTCACTGCGTAGTTATCAGGAAACAGATGTTCTATTGTGGCATGCCTGGTGAGGTAGAAAACAACCTCTGCTCACATGGTACTGTGCAGCAATGAAAACATCATTTTTTGATTGACATCTTGTTTTGTAGTTAACAAGTGGTGGTGTCTGGGTACAGTACAGTGATGGATCACAGATGCTTGTCAATGCATCAGAAGCAAAAGTCAAATACACAGACAGCCAAGCAGAAGTTACACAGTAAGTATGTACTAGTTATACAACAGTTTCGAGTGGCATACCATGGAATATCTCACGAGTCACTTGTATTTTCTAGCATACATGTGAGCCTTTAGGCAAGTTTGTATCTGAGCAAATACAAGTGACAAGTGGGATATCCATGGTATGCTACAAGAATCTGTTGTATACCTTTTTTATCCCACACCATAGAAAATACAAGGAAACGCAAGGTCTGACGGGAAGAGTCAATTGAATACTGCCAAATATACTACGTACGACTTTCCTGCTTTCTGATTAGCCATATTTTCTATGGTGTGGGATAAATTCCAATATAGAAGTTGCGTGTTGAGTATAGACAAACTGAGCCAACTCAGCTCTCCTCAACTATAACACCTTTGGGAGTTGTTGAGTGGCTGGGGGAAAAAAGCCATAAAGCCCACTCTCCACTCATCACTGAAAGCACTTGCAGCAAGCGAGAAAGCAGTTTTTGCCCCTTGCAAGTCTGTGACTGGAAAACAGGCTTTGAGTACCATCCTTGATTTCTTTTACAGGTACAGATATTCAGATGCATTTCCCAGTGCTGTAAAAACCAAACTAGCTCAACTACCATCCATCATTGAAAGCCTTGCTAAAGCATCAAGAACCAAGACTTGACAATAACATTAAAAATATTCCTTTAACATTATATGCATACCATAAATAACTGTGAAACAAAACTAAACTATTTTCTAAGCTATTCCCATCACTGAAGCAGAAAAGTGCAGGCTCTCTTTGTTTCTTTGTGTTGTTCATGTGCCAGCAATAGAGTGATAACACTAAAACCGTGAAACAAATGCAAAATTGACATAGAGTAGCTATTTAGTGAATGTCTGTCACTGTCACTCAACCAGAACATGCATTGCACAAAGACAAATACAAGAGATCCTTGTTGATAATCCCTTTCTTCTTTGTGCAATGCATGTTCTGGTTGCGTGATAGTGACTACCAATTACTAAATAGCTACTCTTGGTCATTATCAATTTCGTATTTACTGTATTTCATGGTTTTAGTGTTATCACTCTAACCAAATAGTTGATAACTAAATATCACCCTGTGTCACACATTTAGTGGTTGTTACACAGATTTATGGCATGCAATCTAATTCTTATTATTTTAAAAAGAGATACTGTAAGTATATTTTTAAAGATGTGTATCATAGTTAAGGCTATGCAATGTAAATTGTGGAATAAAGGAAATGGTTATGTATTTTTTCTTTTTCATTGTGTTCAACAAGGGGAAATGTTCAGTTCACATAGGATAAATGACTGGAAAAAATATAATAAAAAAACAACTAATTTCAAAGTTTTTAATTGTATCATAATTACCATCATAACTCTTCATGAAGGCCATTGACAGTGCCCATTTAGATTAAACTATGGTCAATTAATGTCAAAAAGAAAGATCTTCTATGGGAACATTATCAAAGTATTCCTTAAACCATTGCACTTTGTCTTTCTTCTGCACCACTGTCATATGTGGGTTTTGTTCTAACCCATTAATGACAAGCTCCATAAATCTCCTCACTGGACCCTTTTGTGGAAACCCATCAAGCAAATATCCCAAGAATACATGCTCTTCAAAACTAATCCCCTCCTCTTCTACTTTACACACTTCATTATCTACTGGAAACTTCCATTGTTTGTCAGCAATCTCCATTTGACTTATGAAATCATTTCTTTGATCTAAAGCTTCATATTTCAGCAGTGTTTCCATTTCTATTCCCTCTAATAAGCCAAGCTTCCTTGCTGACTCTGCTGAAGGTACTTTATCCTTAAAGATGTCATCAAACAGATCAAACCGTGCTCCATCAGTAAGTGAAATTTCTCTCGTCACTTTAGGCACCTCTCTCTTACTCTGCATTTTAAAGTCATTGATGATATCCTTCCTGTACCGAGGGCTTACTCGCCCCCAACTCTTGGCAGCTCCAACAATATCTTGTGATAGGTTAGTCTGAGCAGAGTCGACTTTGAGTTTTGATAGAATTGATTTCAGCTTGCCGTGGATCTCAGGAGATAGGTTTGCAGCATCTTGTATAAACATTTTCTTCATTGTATCTGAAACTTTTGAGGTGCTGGTTGTTTCAGATTTTGGGATATGTGCTTGTCTTTCGACCTTAACTCTTCCTTCTCCAGTTCCTACTTTGACGCCATCTTCAGGTGGGGATGAGCTTTGGCTATGACTCTTCTTCACACTCTTGACGCTTTTTTCTACGGCAATTGATTTCACACTGCCTTCAGCTCCTATTACAACTTCCTGGGTTAATTTTCGTGGTTCTTTTGACTTCTTACCGCGTTGCAAAATCTCCTTCAAATCACCTTTCTTGTCCTTCTCTTTCAACGAACTCAACAAACCTGAAATTCCACTTTTAGACGTCTTATCTCTCCCATCGCTTGAACCAGTGGAATAAGCCCGAGAAGCAATCCTTTGGAAGGACGCTGATGTGAGGTAACGGGCACAAAATACACGAGATATGATACTCATGGTCAAGTTACGCTTCGTCCGCCATCTTGGATTACCCACAATGCATCAGCTTACCTTTACCCAACATTCCTTTCGAGCTCAAATTATTCAAGATGGCGGACAAAACAAACTCTTGACAACGTTTGATCTTTTATTTCCTTTTCAAAAAATTCTCGCCTCGTGGAACAAAAAGTAAGTACACTATATCCTTCCTTCTCGACCTTTTCCACGCAGGCAGAGTCTTTTTCTTTTTTCAGTTTTAATTTTTTCGCAGAAAAAACATCTGGTTCTTGGTCTATACGATATCGGATTAAGCTTACTAGATTAATTTTCAAGTATTTGCACTATATCTTTGCTGTTCCAGTGAGTGCAGGAAGGAATTTAAGACCGGAAAGTACGTCCTACAAGGAAACTGGTATACCATGGTAAGTAAAACTGTGGCTTAGAAAAAATATATCAAAGTTATAAAGCTTAATTAATCGTTCCACGCTCCCTGAAATTTGTGGAAATTCATTTGTTTTAATTGAATTTATAATCTTTCATTTTTCAAAAGTTTTATAGAATTTCATTTATTTGAAATTCTTCCCATAATTCCTTTTCTCATCCATTTTTCAGTGGGAATCCATCCAGGTACAAAAGCCGAGGTGTCATCCGCATGAATACTAAGGATGGAACACCCTTTAAGGACCAGAGGTTTGATCAACCTGGTGAAGGAACTGAATCAGAAGCAGAGCAGCAACTCAAACGAATGGTACAAAACCAACTTGATACATCTCTAACAATAGAGAGGTAAACAGCTCAAAAGTATGTTCTTCCTTACTGAAATGCCAGCACTGTATGGTATCACTATTATTTAATGATCCCTTTTGATAAGATAGTTGGGATAGTATGCTCGCTACCACTGGTCAAAAACCATGTTTAATGAGAGTATCTAAACAAACTGTTTCACACTAGTGCACAACACATGATTTCTCTTTGATTTCGGTCTCATCATGATATTTTTCATGTATTAATCAAAACCAGTTTTTTGGAGATACTCTGATCAAAACACTTGGGAGAACATTAGAGGAGCTGGAAACCACTCCACTAAGCATCTTAACATCCTGTGTGTTTTGATCAAAATATCAAACACAAGAAAAGCTGTTTTTGATTTGTCAATTCAAAAGCGGTCATTAAGCCTATGAGTTTCTGATTATGACCCTTAGACTTATATCCTAAATGCTCTGCATTTTACTTTCTAGTCAGAAAACAAAGCAACGAGCCTTCACCTCTTCATCAGTATACAAGAGCTATGACCCCAGTTCTGCAGGGACATTGAGCCTAAAGGAGTACAAGACCTTAGAGGATAGAAAGAAGTATATTGAAGAGCTTGGGCAGTATGGGCTAACAGAGGAGGAGATTCAGTTTAAACTGGAGCAGGAGGGTTATCTACCAAAGGTAGGGGAAGTCCTGCCCATGCTACCTTATAGACACAATGGGAACAAGGATGTACAATGCCTGATGATGGCATGAGCTATTAGGAGAAGTAGCTCTCAATTCTCATCTTCACCAGAAATTTGGAGTGTTTCATGTCCTAGTGAGGGCAGTTGATAAGCAAGAGGATTGGCACTCAGCTAGTCTTTGATAACTAGTTCTCCTAAGAGTGGAGTATTAAGTGAAGGTTTTGAAAATGTGCTCACCATATCATGAAGCAACATATCACTCACGTCGTGGGTTCGAATCCCAATGAGGTCGGAAATTAATTTTTCCGAATACATATATTCCAAGGGTGTTCGCCCGGAATTCAAACCTCGTCCCCAAGCACTACAACTTACCATTAATTCCATTCTATCACTCACTGTCACTGTCCTTGCCCCCTGACTTCATTCTATAGGTCTATGTGAAGAAAAACTACACATGGTATCTAGAACCCTTTATATACATTCTTTTTCTATTAAGACACCAAAGAAATCCAAATATGGTGCTGATCCCAATGCAGATTCTAAAAGACTTCAACAGCTACAGAAAAGAATTGAAGAAAAAGAAAAAAGGTTGGCCAAACCAGACTCATACTCCAATGTCCAGACTCTCAGCAGGCATGCAATGGAAGTAGAAAGGTCCTTAAACAAAGGGACCGAGAAGGCTAAAACCCTTAGTCATTTGGTTCAGCTAAATACTTCAGGTAATAAAATCACATAAGCTGGGGTATTAGTGAAGACTCATTGACACAAGCTTTGATGGGTGACTTGCATCATGATTACATGATTGTATTTAGGTAATAGTGCTCTTTCATGTAGCTTGACCGACTGACATTCAGGGTCTTTGAATTTCTGAGAAGTAGGAGCTGCTTTTCCTCTAAACATCTAGTGCATGTGAAGTGAACCTTTTGTATACAGAAGATCTCTTATGGGGCGTGATTGTTGTGAATGATATTGACTTGGTTTGTTCCCCAGGTTCCTCTGTTGATGATCCCATCTTACAAACTCTGCTGGCCAACAAATTCATCTCCAAAACCTCATTCGAATCTCTTGACCAAAGATCTCAAGAATCTCAAAACAAGGAAAAACTTCAAGCTGACTCAGAAACTGGACCTTCTGAAAAGCACACGTCTCTGGAGAAAAATACCTCGGCAAAGTTTTGGAGAACTTCAGAAGATGGTAGATTAAGCCTTCGCTCATGCATCGTTCCTGTCCCTGAAGAAGACATTATCAAAAATAGACTGACACTAGAGGAGATTAGAGAAATCCCAAGATTTAGTGATTACAGTCCCGGTGAACCAAGTAAGGTATGTTTTCTGATGTGAACTGTAGTGCGTAGGCGCACGTCTCCCCCCTCCCTCCACACGCACTCCCCACCCATGTACCCCTACCGATCCATGGGCATGCTGTTGATATTATTAAGTTTGTGTCATAATTATAAGGGGTGCGCAAGCTTCTCGATGAAAAAAATCCGATGTATAAGTTAGTATGGGCTCTGACGCAAAGGCTTGCTAATCAAATGGCATATTTTAGACCCCAACCACAGTTCGCGCTTGAAGTCGGGGATTGACGTTTATGATCGTTACACGTGACTGAAATGTATATTTTTTGCCGACGTTAGTTTTGTAACAGCAATGGCATGAAGACAGCCAGCGGCGTTTTATGGTGATACCGGTAATAGTTTTCGTGCAAAATGCGAGGAAGAGATAGGACTCCTTCTCATCAAACCATTCACGCTTAACCCAGATTATGAGATAATGAAGTAGGCTGAGTCTATTATAAACCCATTATATGAACATTTCGGTAAAACGCGCCTTTTTTATTCGGATTATCACGTCACGCATCTGGTTCTCGTTTTATGCCCTACAAAACCTCAACTAAAATTATAGCCTTCACTACGAACCAGTCCGGTATGTCTCGAGTCTGAACGTTTAATCAGAATAGTGTTTTCCGGCAAGAGCCGTTTCTGTCTTCGGCGTATATGGTTATTTTCTTCTCGCTCAGGTGTTAATACGGCGGTGCTTGGCTCGTCTGTTCATTACTGTTACGGGAAGCGGAAAGTACCTCTGGGCAAGCTGGCCTCAATTCATGTAACCTGAATACTTCAAATGATCTCTTAGTTTTTTTTTCTACGAATTCAGGAGCCCATTACTAATAATGGGCTCCTGACGAGTTCTTGTGTCTTCTATTTGGACAAGTACACATGTAAGCCACGTTTGTGAATAATAAACCAGCAATAGGGCATTATATCATTTGTTTTCGTGAACGTATCTTCGTTGAGAACATCAAAGACTTAATTTCATTAGTTGTGATGTCGTTCCTTTCATGCAAAAGATAAGAAAAAAAATGAATCCATATCTTGATCAGGTCACGTTCCAGCCACGACAAGAAAAGCGAAAACCTAGCGACGTAAACAAGACAGATAAGGTCAATGTGTAGCTCTGTTTATTACCTTTTTGTTCTTTTCTTACACCAAATCTTAATTTGGATCGACATCTGAGCAAATATTGCTCAGTATTCTGTGCTTAAAAGAGATTTCAGGATTATATGACGTCACGAGCAGGAGCTATCCCGTGCTTGGCATGCGCAATGGAGTAAGTGACGCCAATAGTTTGTCATTTTATTTTTATTGAGCATGCGCAATAAGGTATTGTCGTGGATAATTATCAAAGGACGCCCCGAGCACGGGCGGGCTCTATGACGTCATCAGTGCTCTTCAACCTACTTTCCTCATTATTTAGATATAGCAATATGGTTTCCTTTCCCTTGTCGTCGTAGTTTTATCACTTAGAAGTGTATTTAACAGTATTACCACCAAGAACAAGCCTGCTATCCAGGGCGGATGTATATCCGCAAAGCCTTCAACACGCTTTCCCTTAATTTACTTTTCACCCGCTGTTGTTTTTGACAAAAAATTAATTTCAATTTTCCCTAACTTGATTTGACATATTTCCTCCATCTTAAATAAATATTGACTCTTCTAACACGAAAATTATTTGTTGTTTGCTGTGACAGAAAAGGCGCTTCCTCGCCCCTTCTAAACGTCCTTGAAATCAAATCGAAACGTTTCGCTAAAGAGTAAGTTTTACCCAGTCAGAATCGTTAACGTTTTCACTTTAAGGCTTCAAACAAACGAATATTCATTACAAATCGAACATTTCATGGTAGGTTTATCATGTGAGTCCATCAATGCAGAGTGTTTCTTTTTTATCTCAATTTTCGTGCGTTTAGTCAATTAACAGACACACCCGTTTTATTTTGTTTTTATTTATAAGATTTTCGGCGGAAAAATCTTGTACGTTTATTGTTATGCACTAATTGTTGACTCTAAGTAGAGGAAAAGCTTCAGTATCGAGTTTTTGTATAAAAGCATCACCACTTTAGGAAATGAACTGAACACTGTAGAGATTACCCTTCCCTCCCTTAGGACAGGTTTGTCCTTAGACAACTAGAACCACCCCTCCCCCCATGGGTGGAGTCTCTTTCATAATATTCTTACAGATAATACTAAAACCTCTCTCTTGTCAGCTGATTTCCGTCTATTTTAAGCTTGTTGATTTGGCGCCCAAACGTCTTCCAACAGCCGTTAATAGACCGATGACAATTATTAAGAGAAAACTAAAAAGCGGTGAATATATACTGAGAAAAACATGTTTTTTGCTCGAAGTTAATTTAAATTTGTCATCAAAGAATTGAAATGCGTGAAATCTCAATCTTTGTGTGAAACTCATGTGGCGATCCGGAAATACAATCCCGACCCGCGACGGAACAATTATTGGAACTAAACCCACTTAGGAATAGTTGATTCAGCTCGCAGATTGTTTTCAGGTTGTTCAGTTTGTCGCCTATTATTGTATTACTAAGGAGCTAGTGCATATGAACAGCAAACAGAAAATATTAAGTCATATGTTCAAGTACCAACGTAAGTCACTCAATATTCGTTTTTTGTTTATCAAAAATGCAAGATTTTCCTTTTTTTATCAAAAAAATATGACTTTTTAGTTCATGTTTTAAGTGTAACATTTCAATTCATATTTCTTATTGAATGAAAATATGTCAGTATCACGTTCTCTTTCAATCCAAGCTCCATCCAAGATAAATATCTAGTCACTATGGAGCTTGATTTAGTTATTCAAATCGTATACACCACCGTACTTTTCTTAATCCAAGCTTGATTTTGGTTCTATAAAGTTCTCCTTCATACCCCCCATTGTTCGCCTATCAATTTACAGCTGGAAGTTCAAGCGTGGCATTGCACGGCTTGAATAAAAAAAGCGCAAACAACGTCCGTAGAGGGAAGGATTGGCTCTTATAGTTGTACAACAGTGAAGGTACCGTATTGGCTGCTACAGGTATTTCTTTCTGCCTC
>JAABNW020141772.1:0-12741 GCA_015164035.2 Radianthus crispa | reverse complement strand
AAACTGTCAATGAGTTTCTTTCTTCTTCTCTTGGACCCCTCCTCTACTATCTCATAGGTCACTGGTGGGGCTGGCTGCGGGTCGATGTCCATGGGGGTGGGGTCATCCATAGAATCCTCGAGCACTGTGGGTAGTGGAGCTGGAGGAACCGGAGTGGTGTCTGTAAAATAAGAAATATGATATACATCAACCATCACAAGCGGCTGCTCAGACGTCATTGCTAATTGCAAACTTACCAACTTCACTAGCATCCATGCTCCACATGGTCCTTGAGCCAGGAGAAAGTGTAATATCTGGAGGGATGGAGGAGAGTATTGTATATTAGTCTAGCTATAGTTTATGAAACCGCGTTAGTGTAAGCTTATGTAACGTTTAAAGAAAATTGCTCACCTGTTACGGAATCAAGGCGGGTGCTTTCCAATGGGGCAGATCTCGAAAAGCTTTGTATCTCATACTGGGCGGCCTCATTGTGCTCACATGCGCGGCATTTCCAATCAATAAAGCCGACCAATTTCCCCTCTCTATATGCTTCTCTGGTGATGCCGCTGTTGCATTTGCGGTGCTGCCAGAATAAGCACCGATCGCACTGGATCGCTTCCTGACGGCCACGAACTTCATTTCCGCATTCGATGCACAGATCCATGATGATAATGACGATGATGATTGCTGGTAATGTTGTTGTGTTCGCTTTGAGAATTAGATTGGGAATGAGCAAGAATTGATTTGCGCGCCTATTTATTAGTCAGAGTCTGTTAGACCGGATCGAAAATTCTGAAATCTTATTGGCTTACCTTTATGCGGATCCGTGTGATCCGCGTGGGTCTAATTCGAAGACAATAACCTTTTGTAAGTTTCCTGCTCATGGATGCGTGTGATCCGCGTGGGTCTAATTGGAAAAGAAGGCTGAGAATTCCGAAAAAACTGGTTTCTAAAAACCTAACTCCCCCATAAAAATTCTATTAAATAAATTCTTGTTTCAAGGATCCTTTTGGTGTACGTTTTATTAGGTTTCCGTTAGAAACTCGCGCTTAACTACAAACCCGTTGAAGTGCTTGACTTCACTTTGTTGTTTGATAAAAGACAACTTGACAACGACGGGTCGAACAAGGACTTTTAATGATTTTGCTCAGCATATCTCAAATCGCCCGAGCAAAAGGAATAAATTTAAACAAAAGAACTTTTATTATTTTTAATCATACGCTTGTAAACTGGTAGTTTTCATCATCATTTAATCTTCGATCGAACTGACTCTTGTCTTCGATCGAACTGACCTTTGGTTTCGATCGAATGAACTATCGATCGAAACGACTTTAGATCGAAATGACTTGATACCCTCTACAAGCTTCAGTAGCCCATGCGGTAGAAAGCTTTTTTTTGATTCAGATATTTGGATTTAGATTCTGGTAAATATTCCTCAAAAACCACATCGAAGTTTGTCCTTTTACATGGCTTTTTCCCACTTAAATCAAGCTAAGATCGTGACGTCCATCTTTACACACACTAATGCAAACGTCCATGAACCAAACGGAGCGTACATATTATCTGAGTTATTTTATACAAGTATACAATCGATTAATAATCTAATGATTAATACTATAGAAAAATTCATTGGCTGATGAGGGAATTCCACATTAAATTTCATGAGAAAACCGATATTGCACGAATCGCGAAGTGATATCAGTTTTTCCAGTGAAATTTAGCGTGGAATTCCCGAGTTAGCCAATGAATTTTTCTTGAATCCTATATAGCAAGAGAGCTGAAAATTTTTCCAGGCGAACTAAATCAAGTTTTATAGCAGAGAGTAGTTTGTACGCTTGTGTGTACTTGTGTGTTTTAGACATTGACGACATGAAGCTACGAGTGTTTTAGTTTCTTTTTCCTAATGATTTGTGTGGTTTTCGCATTGAAATAATTAATAAACACAATATTGACGTTAAAAAAAATCTCACTACATTTTTAAGATTTGTATTTCCAGAGAAGAAAAGATTCTAGTTTTTGTAATTAGATCAGTCTTAACTACAAACTGCTGTGGATTCTCTAAGGCTCTGGTAGTTGTTGTACAGAGAAGAACTCTGCTTTTCTTTCAAAGCTTTTTTACCCCAAGCTGTCAATCCAGTATTGATATAATAAGTCCTCTTATTATTCACCATTTAACAACGATAGGAACTGAAATTCTTCAAGGCTCATTATTGAACGACTCAAGCTCATGTTTTGTTGGAGTTTTTTATCATCCTCCTTCAAGTGATTTGACCTAGGTATCTTGAAGGACTAGTGAATCATTGGAAAGAGTGTCACTTATATCAATAACAACCTTCACTTTAAATTTGTATTCATGGACTTTCATGCCATGTCATTACATTTTGAAGAAAACCTTGAAAATATTTCCATTTTTTCATGCAAAACGAACAAATTAAAATATGTGTGAAATTGGCTATATATACCCATGGTTAATATGTGCAAAACGTGCAGTTTACAATGTTTCTTATGCATTTACTTTTGCTAGTTTTTCGAAAATGTACATTCCACCCTTAAATGTGACATTGCTATCTACATAATATATTATACTGTACAAAAGTCATAGTCATGCCTTGAAATTTTATTAAACATTTCGGTTTATTACAATATTGCACAATATTCATTACATCACATACAGAATAGATATTTCGATTACTTCTCTATGTACATAAGTTACCTTCATTAAAACTATTACATAAATGTATGCTTCCGAACTTATGCTTCATAAATTTATGTCAGTGGTTGGACTTACATAAATTTATGTGACCGGACTTATGCTTCATAAATTTATGTCATTGATTGGACTTACATAAATTTATGTGACCGGACTTATGCTTCATAAATTTATGTTAGTGGTTGGACTCACATAAATTTATGTGACTGGAATTATGCTTCATAAATTTATGTGATTGGACTTTCATAAATTTATGTTACTGAACCATACAGGTATGGCCTTTACATACACCTATTTCAAAATACGTTGTCGGGGAGAACGGCGAACGGCTATTGTTACCCTTCTGCACTTATCACTGACTATCTTACAGTTTAAGACAGCTATTATTTCCCATCAGTTATCAAAATTTATCGCTTCCTTCGGTCGTGCATTCACTGTTATCCCAGACGTTTTTCGAAATAGCTTAATACGAATGTATATTTACGAACATTATCAAAAATATTTAAAACTTTCAGCGATAATGATAATAAAAGATAATTTCGAACAGGAACAACTGTAAATTTGAATAAAAATCGCGAACATTCTTATGAGACTTGCGAATTTTCCTTAATCTCGCTTGACTGAATATTCGATACAAGAGTCTCTAGCATATATTTTAGGCATAGTTACTACATTGAACATTTAGCTCAACAATATTTTCCCATCAAACTCGATCAGTTTCGTCTTGTTTAGCATAGTCTTATCTGTGAAATCTACAAAAGATCGACGTCTAGACCGGGCCTTAATATGCCCTGCATGCAGAGGTATTTCTTAAACCCCTCTCTTCCTGCGGTCGGAGACCGTAATTTCTATTTCACAAGGAGGACATTTCTTTTTAACATGTTTGAACGAGTCTGGCTCAGCACTGTTTAGCATATATTATAATCAGTAGAAATCTAATAACTCTTGTTGATAATTCTTGTCTAAAAAATCTAAAAAATTTTTAAAAAAGGAGGGGCCATTATTTTAAACTATTTCACTGCTATAATATCTGCACTTTAATATGTACTTGATTATCATTTTGGCAAAGGGTCTATTGGGTGTATTATTATTAAATATTAGGAACAAATATCACGTAACTTCCCTACGTTAGTCATATATCTTTTTTTTCATGTCCTCCGTGTTTTCAGTTTCTTGATGGTCTATTGTCAGATCATCGTCACTTTCGCGGATTGCCTCATCATCATCATCATGATCCTCATCATCGGCATCAGCATCGACGGAGCTCGAGCCTCGTTTAGAAACTGCCAGGTGAGCTTCTCTCACGCTGTGATGAATAGCAGATTCTTCACACAGGCAAAGGCAGTTGTGCTCCAAATTTGTTATTAAGGAAATGCTGGTCCCTATAACGCAAAAATAAGAATAATAAAAAATCCAGTAACGCAGCTATTTAGAAAAAGTAAATGTTTACCATCGGCAGTTCTTGACAGGTCTAGCACCCACTGATTTTTAAAGCTGAAGAGATCAATCATTTTCTCTAAAGCGTCGTTTTGAGAGAAAACATTCGTCATGTCCTCTCTGGGTATCAAGTTCCCACCCAACAGTTTGCCAAACCTTGACCACTGGCCAAGAACAATGGTGGAAACCACGTCGTGAAGGAGTCCATTACCTTTAAAGCATGAATCATAACTCAGTATTAGAGATGCTCTCATGACACTGCGGACATATAAACACATGGCTCAATTGAAAATGTTGTTGGCTTGCAATGCGTGGTGTACAGTTACAAATAGCACAAAATAATGAGACCCCGATAAACCTTTTTCAGTAAAGAATCGTGATCTCCTTTGTTTCAAGGGATTGGGCTTCCAGTCTTTCCTTCCTATTAACCATAATTGATTTTGCATTCTTACTTGTCGTTATATTTGCATTATTGGCTATATAATAGCCAATCTGCACTTCAGACATGATTCTTTCCAGTGAGCTGCGTATCGCGGTAACGGCTGCATCTGCACCATGAGAGATAACATGGAATATAACATTGTAGCAATCCACATTACCCACATTTAATGAATGTAACGTGGTAATGAATCCTTTTAAGGAAAGGTCGTCGATATCCTGCAATAAGTAAGACCGAAAGACAATAATCAAAAGAAGTCTATAATTGAAGAACAAACGCGTACTATTATGGCATAATTGAATTTGGACTAACCTCTGGCATAGTTACCAATGTCAGTGCAAAGCCTTTAAATTCAGGAATTAGTCTGGTAACTAGATCTTTGCTGAGACTCGAAATGTCTCCAGCAACCATTGCACCAACCACCGATTTTTCTTTATTCTCAAAATAGTGAGCTCCGCATTCACCCTCAGCTTGCAGACGTAGAGATACACACGAACTCTCATTCTCCTGCTCGATCTCCACAGCACTTCTAAAAAAGCTTTCCATTTCCTGTTTTAAAAAAGTGGGAGAGCAAATTACGTTAAAAACTTAGCTATTTTCGTGTATTCTTGCTCGGCTCTTTATGACGAATAAAGAATCGAACTAATGTTAATTACCGTTGGTATTTTGCCCCTCAACTTCAGCGTGGTAAATTGGGCCAGCTTTTCTTCAGTGGCATGCCTAGGGAAACGCCTTTGCAGCTCTGACCAGGAACCGGACCCGGAATACCTCATAAACGCCTCTGCAACCTTTTTCTTTTTTTTGATGGATTCTGCCATCCGCTTAAACACTTCGAGACTTATTGCCTTGCTTGTCAATTGTTCCAGCAGTCGTACTTTAAGATGGCTCGTCAAGTCCTTGTAACGGCATTCCCAGCTGTGACACATTCAAGAAATTAAAAAGCTATAGGTCACAACTACATTATAAACAAGATATTTATATAAAACTACGCAAACGGAATGAGACTATTAATGATTTGCGCTTTCCTTCGAAAAGGAATTAAGATTAACACGGTTCGAGGAACTTTATAGTACCATGATATAGGATTGGTATCTGCTATAAAATTATATCAGAGGCTTCGTCTAAAAAATAATTGTATTTTTTTGGAACCGACGCGTGTGATGGAGATGGATAGCGATGACCCAATCTATGATTTCGCTATTTTTGAAAAAAAAATCACCTGGTTTTGCTTTATTTCCAATTTCAGTCTTCGCGAGGGCTTCTTCAGCGACATTCCTTTCAACTCCGACTGTCTGTAAAGGTCATCTACTTGCACGAACAAGTCCCACACTGGTTTTGTTAATAGTGCTGCTTGTAAAGTGGGCTCTAAACTAGCAACATCCTTAGAAGAAGAAAAAAAGAAATAATGTTACCCGATAACATATCGTTATGATATTTTTATAGTTTCCTTGTCACAATTTCCTTTAGGGAAGGGCATTAGGGGAGGGTCGTTAGTCTAATTTGAATGTTGAAGGGGAGGGTCATATCTTTAATTTAAAGTTAATTTAGGGGAGGGTCATCATTTAATCAACCAGATCAATTATGTAAGGGGAGGGTCATTACTTTAGTTTTAGAATAACTGGGGAGGGTCAAACGTTTGTAAGGAAAAATTACCATTATTTCTCCATCCCCCCCTATAATAAACGTTCCTTCCCTTATACATACCTTTTCTGAATCCACAAACAACGCTTGACAAGATTTTCTCCATGCCTGTGTCGATTCAGGAGTATCCTCATCGTAGTTTTTTTTTGCCATATCGTATGCCCACTTTCTACACGTTTTAACTCTTTCCACCCATCGCGTCTTTCGGCTACCTTCATCCATTGAGTTGTGGACGTGCGCAAGTCTCTTCACTTGTTCATCTGTAATCTTGTTTCCATAAATGGACACCCAAACCTTGTCGAGCTGGGAATTCAGGTTTCGATCATTCTGCTTCCTCAGCTGGTGGACGAAAAAGTATAAATTGGTGTAGTGCTCCATCTTTAAAACTATATGCATTATTTGTCCTATGTAAGCAATGTGGCATACCCCGAAGGGAAGGGGTGCCAGGTGTTTATGTGGTGATATATTTTCATTGTGGAAAACAACAAGCTGTTTTCGCAATGTAATGACGAATAGAAAATGCGAATATGCTGACCTTCAAATATGCTGCATGGCGGTGACGTCCCCCAATGACTTGAATGGTGCATATTTTTAAAAGGTCCTTCACAGTCTGGCCTTCCTGTAGATCATCCCTACTCATACTGGCTATTGCCAGCCACGATTGTGTTTCGTTCTCGAGAGCAGAGTTGTCTTTTATTTTTTCGACGAGGCTGTTAACAGCCTCTTGGTCAAGTGGCCTGTCCCACCATGTTTCTGGACAGTCCGACAACTGATCCACCCTCAATTTGAATTTTCCTTCAGACAAAAGCGTAATTATTGTTCACGATTATAATAATAACATGACGCATTCATAATATCTAAGTTCAACATTTAATCAAGAGAAAATTATATAAGAATTTTCTCTTGATGGACATTCGATGCGAAGATCTGTTTTAAAATGAGTTTTTTTCCATACATAAATCTTCCAAATATAAGACTACTGTTTTACTGTCAATCTGCGTACCTAAGTGTTGAGCTGCTATTTCTTCGTCTAAAGTTTCTGCACGGCGTGCCTTTTTTGCAGGGGAAATGAGATGTTCCATCTCTCCTGCTTCCATAATAGCTCCCTCTTTAACTGGCCTCTTGGGAACCGGTGGTGTTAATGTTGCCGCGGCCTGGGCTCTTCCTTTGCCTTGATTGGTTCCCACAGTTTGCTTTTCTCCTTTGGTTAACTGCTTAAATTTGTTAACGAACTCCTTGCTGTTCGATGTTGAGTTTGAAAACAATGTAGCAAATGGTGAAGCTTTACAATCAAAGTTTTTGATTCCAAAAGAGAATTTAGTGAAACCAAACAGCCCTGAAATTTTCGCAGGTTATCTGCAAGAAGGAAAAAAACAATTACTACTGAATATTTAACAGTAACTACAAAGTGCGAATTAGGCCCCTGTGGAAAGGGACTCTTCCAGATCAAAAATATTAATTTTCTCATACCCTTTTCCAGTCTAAACCCTAATGAATTCCATCAATTGATTTCAGTTTTGACAAAAAAGGCAAAAAGCATTCTTTTTCTCAGTATAGACTCTTCCGCAGTCCCGCTTCGTTTCGCTTAGCTCTCCACGGTTCTGTAGCGGTAGAATAGTAGCGTATTTCTGATTGGCTGATAGATCTACTTTTCTAAGCTACTATCCCATTGGTTGATTATCAGTAGTTGTATTTTCCTTCGAATTATCACAAAATAAAATACAATATACGGTTTCAGTTCGATTCATTATTACAATGGATAAATCTACTAGCATAAATGAGCAAAATATTTTACAAAATTTTTCGCATGCGATCGAGTGGTTTTAACTAGCGCTGAAGATCGATCAACCCTTGGCATAAGATCACGTTTTTAACTACTAGTTGATTGTAAGTCCGTTTGTGAAACAACACGAGAAACCTTGTTCTGACCCCCTGCGAATTCGCCACGATATATTGGCTATCAATCGGTTTCATTCTAACGCGTGAAAGTAAGGGTAAGTTGTAGTGCTTGGGGACGAGGTTTGAATTCCGGGCGAATACCCTTGGAATATGATATTCGGAAAAATTAATTTCCGACCTCGTTGGGAATATTCCTTCAAAACCAAAAATCAGGATCAAGGAAGAGAAACATCTCCGCTCAATAGACAAAATCAGGAACTAGCCGATTCGGAGGACCTACAAGCTACATCATCAAAAAAAAGATCGCGGGAAGATTTGCCAACGCCACTCGCTTCGACTGCCAAGAACAAAGCTCGTCAACCTCTGTGTGATTTAAGATTTACGAAAATATTGTTCTTATCGAAAAAGGCTTTGATAGTCTTTTTGTTCCAACAGATAGTCTTTTTGTTCCAACAGATCTTGAATGTCAAATTGCTTTGGCACATCAATGTGCTTGTTCGAACGCCATCTTTGTAAACTAGCTAGAAATAACTTCTAGGCGGGAAAGAGTGTTGACAAGCTATCTGCCAAATTACTTTCACGCGTTAGAATGAAACCGATTGATAGCCAATCGGAGATCGGTTCATATATCGTGGCGAATTCGCAGGGGGTCAGAACAAGGTTTCTGGCGTTGTTTCACAGACGGACTTTACCAACAATTATTAGTCCGGATGTGACGCAGGCTAATTGTATGGGGTATGCTATCAAAAATAGGGGCATTTTAAGCATTAAAATGTTCTTAACTTTAGAACTATATAGTATTAAGACTACTTTATGACTACTTCACTGACGAAGCTGACCACGATTTAATTTGAACTGACGGTGTGTGTGTTTGTTGACAAACAAATGTTGTAACCCCAAAGGTCAATGTTGCGAAAATCAATATATATTTAGCCATGGGCTCTCCTCTAGCACCTATTTTATCTAACCTTTTTCTTGGCTTTCACGATCAAACATGCCTTAATATTTGTGACAACTCCCGCCTTTTGCTGTATCGACGCTATATCGATGATACCTTTTGTGTTTTTAACAGTGAAGAGGATGCTTTACTCTATTCCGGTATAAAATCATCATTTCGAAATATTTAAGAAATTTTAAAAACCACTTACCAGTACTATATCCTGGTCCTTAAATTTAGCTGACTGACGGACTTCCATCTTGATCACTTTTCCAGTCAAATCCCCTGTCGCTGATTTTAAACGGCTGTCGTTATATTTGACGAAAATGCCATCTTCGTCGGTTTGTTTTAAAAACCAGGATCCATTTCCAGGATCTTCGATTTTTCCTCCGTTTACTATATTCTAAAAAAGAAAACAGAAAACCTTAATGAATATATCATAACTAACCCCACGGTGTTAGCCAAATTCTTATACTGATGGTACGACTGTTATGTGTCAGCCAAATTCAAATTCATTGTGCCTAAAACTAACTTCACTTACTCTATACATGGTATATCCGAGTTTGTAGAGTGATCCTGAGGAGAAAACCTTCAAGGCACGATAACACAGTTTTTTAACAGAGGACAGCATGCAAAAGAAAGAGCATGTATTAAAGTCGCCTGGTTGTCCAGTTACACCTAGTGGCATGGATATTGACAGCTCTCGATCATTGGTGTTGGTTTCCGTTTTCGGACAACATAAAAGAACGCGGGATTACTATAGAAGACTTCAAATTTCACAACGCGTGATAAAGCAAGACGTTATTAAGTTCAGCAATGAATGCCGAAGAACACTCGGATCCGTTTTCGAATTCAAGTAGGAATAACGAGGAACTTTCCGAAGAAGCGGAGCACGCAGATTTATTCCGTTCAGTGTTGAGAAAAAGAAGATTTCACGCCCAACCTTTAACGACTGAGTCTCAACATCAGGACTGCGAGAATTCAAATATAGCCGCCGTTGAATCCGAAATTGAAGGAGAAAGGCAGATTTTGAATATGCTGAATATGCTGAATATCCAAAAGCAAATGTCACTAGCATGAAGGAAGGAGGGATTAGTGGTGATGAAACAGAAATAAAAGGGGAAGAAGACTTCTCACTTTTTGAATACACGGTTAATGCCCATGGCATTAGAGACTGTTCTTCAAGTATTGAAGGGGAACTATCATCATCATCTGATAATGACATGACTACTTGGGATGCGAACTGTGACTATGTGGCTGAAAGAAACTCGCATGCAATTGATGTTGAAACTGAGACTTGTCTCGATGATATTAAAGAAAATGAACAAGAATTCAAGCACGTTAACAAGACAAGAGGTAATTATTCAGGGGGTTCAAACACTCCCCTTCCCTACCCTCCCCGCACATTCACACTTTAATCTTCTTTAAAATAATTATTACAATTAAAGCTAAGCGTAGAAGCAGTATTCAAGATCCGAGGCACATGACAGAAGAACCCTGTTGCGTTGAAAATTGTATGAACAAGATCAGCAAAGCCCAAATGGTGGAGACACGTGAAAACTTCAGAAGGAAATATCCAACTTATTATCACCAAAGGGAATTCATATTAGATTGGTTCACATGTAACCAGCCTTCTGCAGGAGAATTTGTATACTATGTGTCAGGTATATCTACTTGTTATGCAGCCTGGATTAAAGTCCTTGGTATTCCTCGCTCTACATTTTATAATTGGAAGCGTGACTTTTGCAATGGAAGAAGAAATGCGGAACACGGAGCGTCACTCACGTTAAAGCCTTGCGAACTATCTGAAGTGGCTCTCAACTTCTTACAAAAGTACTTCGAGGAGAACTGTGACTACTTGCCAACAGGCGATATATGGCATCTTCCATCTAGCTCCAGCAAATCAGACATCTTTAAAGAAATGCAAGAAACTTTACGTTCTCAAGATCAACGTTGCTGTTCCATGACTCTTTTCTTGAAAATCTGGCAGCAGAATTTCCTTCAAGTAAAAATCCCAAAGGTAAGTACATAAGAGGACATAAGAGTCTGTGTGAAAAAAAAGAAGGGCCTATGTGTTCTTTTGGGTTGGAGAGGTGAAATATTACATTAATGAGACAAAAGATTTTAATATTAACATTTGATCTTTTTCAAGGCAGACCGCTTCAGCAAATGCGATACTTGCTGCAACATAACTAGAGATCTCCGAAACTTGAGAGACTACGACAGACCTGCAATTTATAAAAGAAGAACCGACCACAGACTGTTTGTAAGGTAGATATCGATGAATCATTTCATTTGCTCAGGGAGGGAGAAAACTAAACATCCGTTTAATTGGATCCTCACCAAAACGCCGACCGATAATAAATTGATGAAACTGAGAAAAATAACCAAAGTGTTTCTATTATAAACTCATAGGCGAGAAAGAAATTGCTACCAAAACAAAGGAGAGTTAGCTCACAAGTCCCCACAGGAATACTTCTCAGTGGCGATTGATGGAATGGATCAAAATAAGACCGAACTTCCATTTTCAAAATATCTCTTTAAAACCTTGGATAATGCGTGGAAACTAAAGGTTCACGTTGCAGGTGCTTTGGTACATGGGAGGCATCCATTATGCTTCTTAGACTATCACCAACATGCACACGATTCAAATTTGACTTGTAATGTCTTACTCCAGGTAATGTATACGTTCCATCACTTCAGACGCACATTCCCTATACCCGTGTTCAAAAACTTACTTTAAAACGAACGATTTCAAACACTTTGCCAAAAACTACTAGTCAGGCTATCCATAAGCCGGAGCTGAAAACAAAGCACTTAAATAATAAGTGCTGATTGTAGTAGTTCATTTTTTTTTAAATGAACGGTATTTGAACATGACGATAATTATAAAATACGACAAAAGTATGAAAATCCACATACAACCGATTTTTTTATTTGGAAAACCCTCTACAAATTGCAAAATCATTGTTAGATTCCAAAACGAAACAAAGAAGCTGAGACCGCAGTTGTCTAATTAGGAATTACATTTATCTAGTGATGCAACACTGACATTGAATGTCCATGAATTGTTACGTTCACATAAGCGTAAAGTACCTCGTGTAACGTTATTACATATTTCATTCCAGACTTTCTGGATACACAAAGATTTTTTGCCACAGAAGGTATTTATTCAACTCGATAATACCTACAAAGAAAACAAGAGCCAGTATGTTATTGGGCTCATGGCCTACCTCATAGAGAAATCAGTTTTCGACCAGGTGAGTGCTTTGATAGCATTACTCTTTGATTTGTTTATCTTGTTTTTATTTCTATTTTTTGTTATTATTATTTGCCATTTCCCTGCGAGCAGAGATTCATTTCTATCCCATTTTTGAGCAAAAGGAAAAGGTGTAGAGACAGGAACCTCTGCTATGCCTAGCATGCCTGGAAGCTTTCCGGTAGTAATCGTCATGAAAGTAACATTGGTAATTTGTTTCTTTCTTTGCACTTCAGATCGAAATTTCATTTCTTCCTAAAGGCCATACTCACATTGATGTCGACCAGCTTTTTTCTCGCCTCTCGGTTGCCATTAGTCAGGCATCCCAGACCTCCTATATTTCCTATATATCCTATATTTTGTATAGGATCCTATAAAGAGCCTATATTTCATGAAATCCTCCTATATTTCCTATAAATAGGATGAACTGCCGTGAGTGA
>JAABNW020141660.1:0-12746 GCA_015164035.2 Radianthus crispa | reverse complement strand
CTTTTTTAAATGGTTACTTGCTTTAAGCAATCAGAGAGTGAGTCCATTTGACAGATTTTATCAGCCCCAGGTAAGGACTTTTGATGGTATTATTTGACCTGTTTTACAGCCCCCAGGGTAGGGATTTTGAAACAAAAATTATCCAAAAATTCAAATGCCCCACCCGGAAATGCCTTGTGCACTAGTCAATTGTTTCCATCCACCCCCCACCCCACCAGAATATGTAAAATACCGTAGCTTTGAGCCAATGCTGTTCTCTACCAATCACATTCTGCGCAGCCCATGAGTAATATTGAAGTTGGGAGTCTGGAACCTAGATTCTGCTTTCAAGATGGCAGACACAAGGGTCTAAAGGAAACAATATATATTTGCATGTCCTTTTTTGTTTTTGTTGTTTAAATGTATCATCATTCTTATTGATTAGATATTTTGTATGAATATTCGTTTTTTTTTCCAAATTGGATGCACTATTTTCATTGATTTTTTGGCCTAAGATTTTAGACTGAAAAACTTGCGCCATACGAGAGGCTGAAGATTTTGAGGAAAACGTTTGCTCATAAAATGTCCACTGATAGATTTTGGAATAAATTTTTAAATCACTTACATAAATCTGTTATCAGATTAATCATCTGCAGAAGCCAGACTTGTGTTTAATATGCTTAAGGAGAATGACCTTATAGTTGGGTTTGATGAGTATTTACCTACTTACAATATTAATTTGCTGTCACTCATTTTCAGAATAGTAGAGTGTGCGAACGTGGAGAAAACTTGGCATTAGCTTTGAACATTATCTCTAATTTTGTTTTCAAACTTATATGAGTCTCTGGACCATCAGTCTGATCCCTGAGGGTGGGGGTTTTGCATTTTCATTTTACCCTGGGTACTGGGGTATTTGTCTTAGATCCCCATGTCTCATTTATCAATTCCCCCACCATTGTCCCAGGGGTGAGGGTAGGGGTGAGGGTGGGGGGTGGTGGAACTGCATTGCAACCATTTTGCTCAATCATCTGCCCAACTACCTTCAGTTTGAACAGTATAAACAGTTTGTTGATCTTGCAAATTATTACCCCTAGATGGAAGCAAATAAATTGGAGGTCAAAACAGTTAAGAAAAGTCGAAGACAAAGACGTAAAACAAAAGAGTTGGTGGAGGATTATAATCACAGACAAAAGCAGAATATCTGGTTAGAAACACATATCTGGCATGCCAAGAGAATGAAGATGATTAATGCATGGGGCTACAGGTTGGCTGAATATCCATCTGATAAGGGATTCAGAGCAGCTCATAGAGCTGCTGCTAACAACTGCCTGCTTCAGGTAGGATTACAGTAATTGGTTATCCAATAGAGGTTTTCATGTCACATCATAATCAAAACAAAAGCAATTTGGGAAATGAGTTTGTCATACTAAAAATATTGTATAGTTCCAGCCCTGAAAAACTGATATAGTAGGTGATGCCAAATGAAATCTTGGCAGACATTCATAAGAAAATGCTACACTATGTAGCCCCAGTAGTAAACAACTAAATATATTTTATTTTACAGGATATTTCTTATTATGGCTGCATTGAAATTTCTGCAAATAGAAAACAAATACTATCTGCTATGAGCTTGCTTACCAGGACACAATTGGGTAAGCTTCAGGATAAATGATACAGATATATTGGAATAAATGTTCACCTCTGCATTTGCCAGATTACAAGCCTGTAATGTCACAAGAAGCTGATCTAAAAATGAACAAACACTGCAGCTAGTTTCATAGTATTACACTGCTAAATGCAGTATTTTAGTGATCATATTGCAATTATATTGATTTGTTGTTTCAGGTCCAACCTTCAGATCTCTAGATTGCATGACTTGTGGAAGGGAAGGACATGTGATGTTGTATCACCAGGATTGCTATCCTTTTGGTGCCATTGGACCAGTGTCTTTTCTATGGAGACAAACCAGACACCAAAGAAATGGTGATGAGCAAAGTAATGGTGAATCATCCCAGCTATGGATCTGGGCTCATCCTGCTTGCTTTGATGAAGTTTTTCAAGCAATCCAAGATGCTTGCAAGACTGTTACAACTACAACAGTTGTACAAAAAGTTGATAGTCCAGCAGCTTCATCACTGCAAAAGACAAGCTGCAGCATTAAACAAGGAGAAAGTATCACTGTATCTTCTCTGAGGTTTGAATTGGTTCGTTTTCGCCTCACTGGACCATTATCGCATTCCTTACTTGTCAGTATGTTAGAACTGCCTGATCTAGATAAAGAAAAATACCAAATAGATGATGAAAGATCCCACTTTGAAAAAGATGAGCAAAATGACACTAACAGTAGAGGATATGAGGATAGTCAAGTTGGTGCAGATGAGGTACAAAGTAGATCCACGTAGCTTGCATAATTCATTTGACTGAACATCTTTGTCTGCTCAAAGGAATAACAACAACAAGACTTTCTTTTCAGAGGGTAAAACAGTTACAGTAACTGATAAACTTGCTCTCTAAGCTGAATATTATTTCTAAAAATAGAAAAATATACCTATCAATACATAAATGAATAAATATATGAAAAATAATGCTTCTAAGAATTGTATTCCAACTCCTTTCAACAGCCTTTGTTATCATCCGAGGACTTCTGGGAAAGAATCAAGTCTGCGAGTAGTTCATCAGTCCTACCTGCTCACAGTGTCATTGGACTTACTGTTATCGATCCCAGACTGGGAATGCCTGGAATAAGAACAAGTATTGATGCCTCCTTTACTGAACAAAAGGGCAGAAAAGGTACAACCAAACTCCCTCAAAATAACTAAAGAACAGTAGTCAGATTTAATAGCAGGGCTCGAAATAACAGTCTGCTAATGGCCAAAAGACAGGCCTTATTTAATATTTGGCAGTCCAAAAACAAAATGGACTGCCAAAAGCAAAAGAAAATGGCAGGCGAAGATTTGTCTCAACTGTCAAAAAAAACAAAAGATGTGGCAGGTCATATTTTTCTTCCTATTTCGAGGCCTGAATAGTTGTTTTCAAAAGTCCGTACTTACCACAACCTAATAATAATAATAATAATGGTAATAATGGAGCAAACCAATGGAGCAAACCTACTTAAAGTGTGCTGGTTTACCAAGTGGACTCGCACCCAACGTGTGCGTGAGTGCCAAGTTTACTTGCACTAAACAGTCCTCAATTCGGCTTATACCAAGCAGTTCATGCCATCAATAGGTTCTGCCCGAGAAAACATTGCTGTTTCTAAATGTCTTGAGTCGAGGAGCCTGCTAAATCTAGTTGTTTGCGACATAGAATGAGTTCAAGCATGTAGTTCGGCTTTAGTTTCTAACATGTCAGTATTTTCTTTTTAATAGACATGCCTCCATCCATCAGCTGTCCCTCTCATACAGCTGCATCCACTATCTGGGATGCTGCCACCAGGCAACGTGTAAGACAAACTAAGATTTCTGAACAGAAACTCAATCAGATGCGATCCCAGCTTCTTGTTCCAGGTTCGCGATTGAGTCTAGGAACCATGACGTCACATGTCCCAGTGTTACTGGTTCAGCAGCCAGGATTTAACGGTACTGTGTAGTTAATTGCTTAATGACGGCGATCAATGGAAAAACCCTTGTACAACTAAATGGCTTGGATTTTACTATCACCGCTGTAGAACTAGTTTATTCTTTTAGAATTATATTTAATGCTCTTTAAAAGCTGTTCTAACCAATCCTTCCTATCTTTCTTTTAGGGTTCACTTCAGGATGGGACATTATTCTTCCTGCTGGCTGGGCCATGGCCTTTTGGATGGGCCTTGTATACAGGGGAGCACGTGTAGGGGGTCTCAGAGATGGCCGAAACTGTTTCCTTGAGTGCGAGGAGCCTTATTTTCCACGTGATGTCCCTGATACACTCTCTGGCATGCTTTACAACAAAGAGGTGCAAAAGGAAGAAGAAAACAAGTTTACTCGATACCCACCAGCAAAGCGACCTAACTATTCCAAGTTCGGCTTCTTGTCGCCCTTCTTTATTCCTTGGAGTCAGCTAGTTGATGAATGGGGCTTGGAGGCGCTGAAACTGACTGAGAATCTGCTGCCATCGGACACACAAGAAATCAATGGTACACTGCCAAGTTACAGCCAAGGAATCGATAGTACAGTATCGGTGCATCGACAGGAGATGAACAATGTAGCATTCCACAGACAAGAACTCCATCACGTGACACCTTTGGACCACAGGAAGCCCAATAAGAAAACTTCACAAGCTGGGGAAGTAATGGATATTGACATAAGTGTGGACAATAAATCAACCCTGGACGATTCAAATTTAACATTTTTCGTTCTACGAGATTCCTCTCAGCTTCGTCTTCTACGTAGAATTATCACAAATTTTCATCCCAAAACAAATCAATCTAGGTTCTCTCACGAATCGGACAGACCACCAGATCAAGTCCGGCCACTGGTCGAGATGATGACCAGGAATCCACGAGCTGTGGTAGGACTTTCATTACGCATGATGAATAAAGGGTATCCGCTGCCCAATGCTACCGTGTGCATCCCTTCTGTTGTTGACATAGAAGCACTTCAACGAGATAAGACCTTTGGGGGTCCTGTGGAACCACTTCATAAAGGCTCCATTCAAACTGTTACCGCGAAAAACAGGTTGATTGGTTGTTGCACTCGTAAAGTCATTGGGTTCGTCACATCAGGACAATATTCTCTCTCTCGGGGATTCGGAGTAGGAATTGCTTACTGTGCCCTCCCTGGGTTAGTGGAATTATTGACAACCAGGAACCAAGGGATTATACTCGTGCGTAACACGAAGACTTTGCAGTATCGAATGGCATTGATCGAGAAAGTATTGTAGTTGCATCTAAGACCGAATAAAACGTACGTGAGAAGACGATTCAGATAAAATGTTGAGGTGGTATTATTATGACAAGTTTGTCATCATTTTCGAGTCATGCGGCTACGACGACTATATGCGACGCCATTGATGCGAGCAGCTTCGAGTCTGGTTTGGGTTGCATTTGGACTGAGGAAAAAAGTAAACAATTGCTGTTCCACATTATTTAGATATAGACCTGCTAGTAGTATAGGTCCATTGTTCGCCTCTCCTTTTTCTTATTCAAGATAGACCTACATTAGACGATTTTAATAATTTCATTGCTTTTTTTATTTCAAAAACGCATTAATAATTCATAAGCCTTTGACCCAATTGGAGCGCCCACACACGTCACGTGCATGGACCTTGATACCCGATATAATATAGCCTCCTTTATAGAAAAGTTCGCCTTCATTGGTATTCTTTGTATAAAGAATCGCAATAAGGACGACTGTATCAGACGTCCAAGACGTAATGGGTCCAATGACGACTCGGAGCCTCGTTAAGGGCATAGCTTGCCTTAGTAAATCTTGGCCTAACGTAACTGTATTGCCTTCATCACTCACTATCCAACGTGTGGGAGCTTCTATTGAATCTGGTTGCGCATGTCCGTGAGGTCAAATCTCTATCGAAGTATAAAAATGCATGTGCGTGACGTGTGTGGGCGCTCCAATTGAGCCAAAGGCTTATGAATTATTAATGAGTTTTGACTAACTGCTGCCAAACCCGGTTGGGACTAGGAACAAGTGCATGGAAGCGAGGTCTTAAAGGCCTCATTTGTAAAGAAGCACAGGTCTTTACTGTATAACATTTTGAATCGACGTATTTAACCTTATTAAGATAGTAATCTGACAAGTCTTCGATTGCAAGTCTTCATTGGTCATTTATTAGGATTGAGGCCTTTAGGACCTCGTTCCCATGCACTTGTTCTTAGTCCCAACCGGGTTTGGCAGCAGTTATGCAAGAGGTCTATTAAACAGTACATAAAATAGAACTTTCTATGCGACCTGAATATCCATATCTACATTATTAATATCGTTTAAGGTTCTTTTCAGAGTTCTTGAGCCACATAAACACACAAATGCTGATCTGAGCAGGGAAAAACCATTTTTGGTACCGTACTTTCATTGATTGATACGACATGTCTCATCCACGTTCTGAATATTACAAGAATTACTACATTGAGCAAGCCCAGCAGAAAGGGTGGTAGTCTCCCTGCCTTTTGGTGTGCTACTGTTCAACATGGATATGGCTTAGGGTCTATCCTAAGAGGTCTTTACCGTTGGGCAGTGCCCTATTTATCTTCCGGTATGAAAGCTGTGTGCCGCTGTGGGCTTTGGTAGAACTAAACTCTTATGGCAATTACACTGATATTTAACTGAAAAACGAGGGACAAAAGGTGACAAAAGTTGACGAGCGGGACTTTGAGACAGAGACGTGTTCACTACCATAAAGTTATTTATTCAAAATCTTTGTACATTACTATTTACAATACTATAAAAAAATATATGTTCTAAATACTATTTACAAAATTTGAGACTTAACTTTCAGAACTATAGATTAATTTAACATGACTACTAAGAGGGAGAGAGGGGAAAAAATTCCCCACCCCTGGATCCGCCCCTGGTTACAGAAACATAACTGTAATGCTGAATATTAACGCGCCATTCGTTAGCCATGTATGTGTGTTCCGTACAAAAAGTCTTCTTTGCTCTGTTTGAGGCGTTTTTGGAAAGTTTTCAACGAAGTGTTTAAGGACTTTTTTCTCTTTTCAAGGACTTTCAAGTGCCCTTGAAAGGACGTTTTGAATTCCAGCACTTTTCAAGGAGTTCAAGGACCTGCACGAGCCCTGATCTACTGTAACTGCGGCGAATACTCGGGTATTATAGACCTTTCCCGAATTCGCTTGGGTGATCACGAAACAATGACTTGAAATCGAGGCGGGCCTTGATAAACAAAAGAATCAAGACCTGTCTCGACTTCAAACCATTGTTTCGTGATCACTCAAGCGAATTCGAGAAAGGTCTATTGGATGTGATGTGGGGATCTCGTGATCGCATAGGCTGCAGCTTCAATGAGCTGAGAGGCATTTAAAACTAAAATAGACACCTAGAATATTTCCATTAAGCTTTCTGAAGGGTTAATTTGAAGTAGTATTGAATAGTAGCGATGAAAAGTCTTTTACTTACTTGAAGTAGAGCCACATCCACTATCGAGGAACGATCCGCCATCTTGAATTATATGCTGGTGTATTGAGTAACACCGCAGACCGCCGAGCAGCACAGGCTTATACTTGTTTGGGCACCAGTAAATATTGGTAGCCAAAGAAACAAGATGAAAGTTGGCTGGATGAATCATTTTCTGATGAAGAAATCTGTCTTCCTGGCTTTAATTTGGTAATTCGGGATCAGAAATTGTAATGGTGACGGTTTAGTAGTTTATATTGCTGATCATTTGAGCTTTAATCGTTTGGATGGAAATTAAAGCTCAAATTCTTCCTTTCAGCCCTTAAAGCTGGAAAATGTGTATAATAAGCCCCTTTAAGGTTGAAGAATCGTCTTCAGTGCGCATGCGATTTTATCCCGAATTTCTCACCTTTTGTTTCATCAAGAACAATAGAAGGCTAAAACAAAAGAAGGTGAGAAATTCGGGATAAAATCGCATGCGCACTGAAGACGATTCTTAAACCGTATTGGGGCTTATGGAGTCGTTTTCGTATGAGTGGGAAACGTACCGCGCCGTCCCGTAACGTATCACAACAGTGAAGGTTTTCCAACTCGTACGAAAATGACTTTATAGGGTTCCCGTCCTGCGATCCGTGGCGACCGATCCGCAGCATTAGGACGCGCCTGGGTACAAGGCAACACGAAGTAATTGTCGAGGACATAAGGCAGAAAAACGATCCAGCCGTTGTAGACAAAATCCCGGGCTCGTTTGTTTTTTATAGAAAATGCCTTTGGTTTCGAAAAGATGTCATCGCTTACCACAAAAGTCCAAAAATGTAGTAAGTAAAGATTATTTCTTGAAAGTTAAGAAAAAAAGGCTCCTTCATGAAGAACTAGTGTAGAAGAACGCTTCTATTAAGATCTAGGATGCTTTTGCCCGAATACCTCCAGCAATTTTCGTATTGGTGCGACGTTTCAAGCTTTTTAGGACTAAAGAGAAAAGAAAAGAAAACAAAACAGGCAAGTAAGCAAGGAAGCAAACGAGTTGAGTGTTCGAACAACGGTTAAATTTCAAGAATAAAAGCTTTACAATTTTGCCGTAATGATATGCCCGAGAGAGCATATGCTTTCACTAACACATCATCACCTGTGCGCGCACTCCGTTACAGGGAGTCCATTGACAGTAAAAAGGAAGAAATGGAGACAGCAAACAAACCATCGAATGCCAAACGAACAAAGAATGACAGAGCAAAGTGTGGGCGCAGCATTGGAGTATCCAACGACTCTTTATTTCACCTTATCAGGTCTTGGTTCAGTCTTGAATCCAAGCCTTACGCTTATATCATATTGAGGACATGAAACCGAGTACCAAGTTATCTAATTTTAAGAAAGTAACTTGAAGCAATGAGGTGGCTCTCAATAGACACAAGGAAGAATTTCTGTACAATTTGAAATGTGTACTATTTATAATAAAATGATGGATATTGATACGAAATAATGTAATTATGACTCATTAACTTTGTAACTTATAACTAATTTGCATTATACATAGATATGGTATGCGTGTGGTACAATATTATTACAATATGCGCTAATGTCAGTTTAGCAATGTGATGACGGGTTTACACACAAATTCACCCTGCGCTTCATTTTTATTTATTAACATTTAGCTATGTGAACGTATACAGAGAACTGTATTCTTTTACCTATAGCAGAATCTATCCTCCTTCTTTCCTGTATCAGAATTCGAAAAAATCCTATTCGAGCAGCGCGTTGCTGTGCCCTGATGATAAATTTATATTCTGAAAAAAATTTATTGGGTGCCCTCGTTGCTTCCTCCCTCATTGCTTCAACAGGGGTTCCTTTTTAAGAGTACTAAGACCTATGTAAAGCCGCATATGATAAAACAGAGAGAATGTGTGAAGATCCGAAGATTCCAAGGATTAAACAACTTTGGTAGAGCTTTAGCTCTAGTTAAAGATGCGTACCAACCAATCAAGCTGCGCTTTCTCTTGTGTTCAGTGCTGGTGTTGTGGTAATGTGCGGTGTAGTGCCGTGGATTGGCTCAGCAATTTAATCATTGAACCAATTGTTCCAGTTCATCGGTGAACAGCATTACATCAAAGACATCGCACAACCCAATGTCATCTTTGAGGGACGAGTAGTAAAATTCGGGACTCTGTAAAGACGAGAATAAATGTTATTAGCTGATAATCCTTACTCCCCATCGGCTAACTTCAACTAACTATTCTACTCCTACCCTTTTCCTGCCCTTCCTCACCCTGGACAACCTCTTCCTCTATAGAAATGATTTACCTCGTATCTCAGAGCTTGTAGTCGTGTCAGTACCGGACCCGTAAGCTTCTCAGTAACTCGAGGATTTTTCCTAACGAATTTCAAAAATACTGTACTTCAATTTTCATAGACATGTTATCGATAAACGGAAATAAATCTACAAAACCACATTACAATATTAGACAAAGTCCTTACTTTTTCAACACGATATCAAATCCTTTCATCCAGTTGATGACGTCTTCGCTAGTCCATCCGCTGATATCGATGGTTGGTTTGGCGTCTACTACGTCGACACTTCTGACTGAAAAAAAAAGCGAAGCCTCATTTTCGGTGGCGCGCCTATTGTTAGTGCCGTTTTTATGACTGTGAAACGTTCACGGCACGAACTCTCACGACAAGGAATCAGCCAATTAAAAATCTAGAAAACATCACGGTCACTGCAAGACACGCACTCCTCGTCCAATCAAATGCGCGAAACACTACACGGACACTGTCATCGGCGCGGACACGGCACTGCAGTGTCGTGCTTAGCCAATCACATCGCGCAAAAAGAAAATTAGGCCAATTAAAATCTAGGTTACGGCACGACACGCTCTGAACTTTTCACAGTCATACGAAACCTGCTCTAACTCGAGACTTGGGTTTGGACGTAAAGTTTCCTATTTCAGAACACATGTCATTCCCTGGAGCACCATTTCTTTGTTTGATGGTTGAGCATGAGAAGACTTAGGGATGTGGATACAACTCAAACAACGAATCTTATTCTCAAGAGAATGACACGTGGCTGGACCTGGGAAAACATGTTCAAGACGAGGTTGTTTCCTTTATTCATTCTCTCTTCCTACCTTGAACAATTTCCGCGTCGCCTTTTCCTCTGACTCCTAATTCCTTCTGTAGGTCTCTCATACTAGTATCCAGTTTACCGTGCCTTTGAGAGAAGTCAATCCATAGTTTGGAACCCATCATCATTCCCAGCCAGCCGTCTGGTCTGTAGTTACGATCCATCATCAAGGGGATGATGTCTTTCTTACGTTGGAACGCGTACTCGGCCTCTGATTTTAGAACCATAGAATAATTCTGAATTCCTCATCTGCTTACTATTTCTTCGTGGACCCACTTGGTTAGTTGGGTGTGTGGAAAATAGGATGGATGGATGGAACAGTATGAACAACTGGATGTGAGGGACAGGATAAATGAAAGGATGAACATCCTCACCTGATCTACAGTTGGAGCTCTCCTTGTATTTCTGGGACACACAGACCAACACTACAGCAGAATTCTCCACAGCTCGAGCCATGGCCTCAAGTGTTGACCCACCCATCTGTTCCAAATCCATCCACACTCGATACCCAGCTGCTTGGAGGGAATCTTTAACTTGGATCAAAGTCTTCTGTACATCCCACTGGTAGCTGATCATCACGTGGTTGGTAGTTGGCCCGCCTGCGATAGAGTTCATGACAGAACTTTCTTCCTCATCTTGAGTGACAGCTGAATATTAAGTATAAAAATGATGACAATAATGATGACATTGATCATGGTTGTGGTAATGACATTATGATGATGATAAATATGATGGCGATGACGATCCAGATGATGACGACGATTACGGTGCTGATAATGAAGGCGCTAGTTGCATTGAAATTAGCTTTTTTAATCTCTGGGGAAGTGGAAGAGGGCATGAATTTATTCCCCTGGGATTCCTGTGGATAGGAAAATGGTACCTCCCCTCCCCCAGTGATTGACACCTTGCAACGCCCAAAACATCTTGTAAAAAATTGGACATAGGTTAAGAATAAAATGTCTTCTTCTGATAATACATGCGTTAATACATTAATTCTTTATTTCTGATTTGCTATATAAAGGGATATGGCGTGATTCGAAGCAATAATCACGCCAGATTCCTTTGTTCACAGCTT
The DNA here is from genome assembly GCA_015164035.2 of Radianthus crispa. Classification (NCBI taxonomy): domain Eukaryota; kingdom Metazoa; phylum Cnidaria; class Anthozoa; order Actiniaria; family Stichodactylidae; genus Radianthus; species Radianthus crispa. The sequence goes on along the minus strand of JAABNW020141660.1, from coordinate 1,513 downwards.
AAGCCTCGCATCGGTGGGAGTCTAATATTAGGTCAACTGGAGTGGGGTGGGTGCAGTAGACATTTCATCCAACTTAGATCCCTTTGGCTTTTTCAGCGTTACCTTTATCAGTTGATTTAGATGCTTTGGCAGCTGACCGTTTTCGTTTCGTCGGTTCTTGTTGTTGTTTTTGCCGCTGTTGTTGTTGTTGTTGTTGTTGTTGTTGTTGTTGTTGTTGTTGTTGCATTTCTTTGGAATGCTGTTGTTTCCCCTCGATTTCCCATAGAGCACCACTGGCTGCCCTCTTCGCCTTCGCATTACTTCCCCTTTTGAGTTTGTTCAACATGTCCAAGCATTGTTGGTCACTTCTCATTTTCTCTTTATTTTCATCATCAAAGGCAAGGACCCAGAGGGCCTCCGCAGCAGCTGTTTCAGCTTCTTTAAATTTGCTTCCTCTGATCATGCGTGTAAGTACTGGGATAGCTCCATTGGCTACGATCTACATGATGATGATGATGACGACGATGATGATGATGACAATGATGATGATGATGATGATGACGATGATGATGATGACAATGATGACGATGATGATGATGATGACGATGATGACGATGATGACGATGACGACGATGACGACGATGACAATGATGATGATGACGATGACAATGATGATGATGACGATGATGATGATGACAATGATGACAATGATGACAATGATGACGATGATGATGATGATGATGACAAAATAATAGAATTAAAATATAATTGCCAGTATTTTTCTTCTTTAAATAAGAATATGATCATATTAATAATAATAATAATAAAAATAAAAAATAATGAAAATAATTTTGAGAGTGATAAGTAACTTTCTAATCAATAATACTTGAAATTTAATATCAATAACTATCAAATAATAATTCAATGATAATGGCCACATAATAATGTTCATAATCATTGAACTATTCTTATTCTTTACATTCATCATTCAAGTATTTTTGACCCATTTCATACCTGCTTCTTGTTGCTGTCATTGATAGCTATTTGAGCAAGGCCTTCAGCAAGCTCACTGTTGGAAAAGCCCAGGAATCTTTGATTGGATCTCTGGTTGGCCTTGTCAATCAGGGACACTAGGTACTTGATTGGGCCTTAACAATATAGCAATGACATTTCTTGTTAAAACCCGTTTACACATGCGATTTTAAGGCGTTTTTGACTGCGATTTTCGTGGACATTTTTTAAAAAATACTACAAATTTTGTCTTACCCTTTTAAATATACATTTGCATAGATATTATTGAATAAATCTTTTCCAGCAAATTGTTTACCATATTTTACTATGACCGAAATTGCCACGAAAATCGCAGTCAAAATCGTCGCAAAAATCGCACGTGTAAACGGGCCTTTAGAGAGATTTGAATTATACAACTACTAATTCAACTGGCCTTTCTAGTTTTAATCTCATTAAAATTTAGGCCACTCTTGGAAAATATGAAGGTACAAAGTGAAATAAGTACGGTGGCAAAATTATGATT
>JAABNW020141549.1:0-12756 GCA_015164035.2 Radianthus crispa | reverse complement strand
ATGATTTTATGAAGAGAACTTAAATTCCGAAAACAGAATTTCGATATCTCTTTTAGATGAGGAGTGAGAACGCTTTAAATTTTTAATTTTATGTATGACGTCATTCAATATTGCACTTTCAAAATTATTATTTTCTTGGCGTCTCTAACTTAGTTTTTGTGCTGCTTACCGATTCCCTGTGAAATACAAGCTCAGTGAAAAAAACTTAGGTACTTTTTAGCTGAAACCATTCTTTTATTGTCAGTTTTTGGAAAATTGAAACAGACTAGTGATATCATGTCATGACGTCATAGTCAAAGTATGCTTAATATCTCTGCATAGAAAGTGAAAATGCAAAATTTAAGAATCATATGATTTTAGGTGCCTTTTAGTCTTGCCTCCTAAACTACGGAAGGATCTTTTATATGCAACACAAAAAAATTCCCCAAGGAGTTCGTTTTACTATATGTTTCCTTAAAATTTTGTTGACGGGGAGGGGTGGGTACCTGAATTTTCAATCTTTAACAACTTCACAAATATAGTGCCAATCGGTAAACGGCTTTCAGCTTTTAAATTGCATTGTTCACACCTTTCATAATACTGAAATTAAATGCTTGGATTCGGGATTTCAAAATTTGCAATAAAATCGTAACATTGATAGTGACGCATAATATGAAATTTGTGTCATAAATATTACAAAAATATTTATGATATAAGTTTCTTCCAATTGACAAAGTTTCTGTTAAAAGTAATCAAAAATTGAAATGTAAGAGCGCCATTGGAGGGGTGGTTTGGCCCCAACGTGATTTGATCAGAAATTTTGCCATTTGGTTGGAAATCTCCTCCTTTTGCCTTCTATTTTTTCATGCTATTTGACCAACAAATTTGAATTTTTTTAAGCCAATTTTTTTTCGAGTTCCTACTCCTTTCCCAAATCCCATCCCCCCCCCCCCCCACCCACGGGACTTACATTGATAAGTGCATAATACTAAAAAATCTGCAAAACTGAGTTTTGTTTATAAAGGGGTCTACGATTCAATGACCACTGAAGGACTATTAGAAATTTGTTAGCATAAGTGTTACTAGTCAGGTAGGGCTTGAAGGTCCAACCATAGGCTGCTTTTGAGTGATCCAGTTGTCAGGGGATAAAACTGCAACCTACCACTCAAAATAGTCTGGGTCTAGTAACACTATGATATTTTATTAGAAAAAGCAACCCAGTGTAAAGAGATATTCTCAAGATAATAAATGTTTGTAAATAGTTCATATAATTCAACATTGGCTTCAACTAATTATCTGGGAACGAGTACATGCTCTAAGAGCGTCTAGTTATCATCATCATCGTCGTCGTCGTCGTCGTTCATTTTATTATTATAAACACAGGAACTAGAAACAGGCAACCGAATCTAAACTAGAAACAGGATAATGTTGGATCTAAGATAGTTCGAACCTTTGTAGCAGGATTTAACTCTCCTACTTTTACAGCAAGCTCTTAGCCCCCACTTTTTAACTTCTACATACTCTGGCCTCTGATATTTTCAAGTCCTATTCCTCCTTGTATTAGGGCATGGTGGAGCAACAGGGTAGACGCTGGCGCGGAAAAGATCAAAACAGGCTGTATCGGGAAAACAAGAATTTCCAAATGAAATAGTCATTTGAGTCTTAGTAGAAATAAGTTAAGTGAGCAGAAAATTGATTAATTTTAATATCGTATAAAATAGGTTGAAATGTGTAAACATTTGTACGCTGCGACTCGAAAATGACCAACTATTTTACATAAAGTATTTTTACGGTTTCAGAGCCGATATTGTGCTTCCCTATTTTTAGCTAATGGGATATTTATTTCTTATGGTTTTTATGACGAAACCATTACGTAAATTGCGTGGTTTTAGCTGTTTTTCAATCTATCGTAGGCGTGCGAAAGGAGAGCATTTGCGATGTTTGAATAGAAATACTTTTATCCCACTCATGAAACCATGGAAGCGAGAAATATTTGTTCTTTTGGAAAAATAGTCGTGGGGTTTGAAAAATGTACTAAAGAAGAGAGTAATGCCTTGTGTTTTTTTAGGATTTTTCTGTACAGTTAATATTTTCTGTATTTTTAAAACTTTACAACAACATCCTCTAGATTCTACGGAAGTCCAGGTTGAAATAAAAGTTTAATGTTTCATAAGCTCAACCCGTCGTGGCTTTTTCTGATTGGTTAACCTGTGATTAGCGGCTGTCAGTCATGTCCATATTTGGTATAGTGACGCAGCCAGCTGTTAGAGGTTTCACAGACTGACTTACCTGCTCTAGTAAAGTCGTAAAAATTGATCGAAGACGGTGGTGTAGTTGTACCGCCTGAAGAAATATTCCACAATGGAGTCCCCAAACATCAACAGAGATGCTGTGTTAAAATCTTTAGCTCTCAATGAGACAAATTCCGAAGGCCAACCAAGGAAAAGGCGAAGACTGGATAATTTAACAGCCGAAGAAAGAGCTCTTCGAAGGTTCGTGACTGAGGACCATAAGCTTAGTAAAATGGACTACGAACTGAACAACAAAATGCTTTTCAATGGCTTCTTTTACAAATCCTTGCTATTCTTACGTGCCTTTCTCGCGTATAAGATAATTTTTGATATCCTTAGAGTGATTTTAGCAACTTTTATTTATTTAAACAGGAAACTAAAGAACCGTGTAGCAGCACAAACTGCCCGCGATCGAAAAAAGGCGAGAATGCAAGACTTGGAAGACGCGGTCGAACGGTTAGAACGAGAGGTAAATATACTTATATTTTTTAACAATTTTTTTGTTCTTTTAACCCAGTCATTGTCCGTTTTCGTCATTGCAAAAGTATATTTTACAGTGTAGGTGAAAGTAGTTGACTAAGACAATCCTCCGGCTAGTCGATATTGATTCGCGTCCGCATATCAAGTTTCACTATCTTTCTAGAAATCTTTACTTATTATTCTTTTCTCGTCGCTTTCAGTCCTTATTTTCAGACCTTTTTATTCGTTTACAACGAGTTTTCAACGGAGCTTTTTGTCTTTATAACTCAAATAACCCTAGAATTCGTGTTTGATTGGGAGGAACTATAAGCTTCATTTGCATACGGGAAGACTTGAATGCATGGATAGACATGTATTTACCTGTCTAGCCTTTTCTTTCGAAATTAAATACTCGAGATAATATTTCACGAACTTTGAATAGTTCTGATAGAGGTCTTATTATTATCACAAAGACAAAGCCCCTTGATTGGACTGGTTTTGTATTCTACCCGTACCCGTAAGACACTAAGCTTACAGGATTTTCGGTAAAAATCTCCTCCCAAAAACTTTTAGTCCCAATTCTTCTCGTAAAGATTTCAATGAATATTCTTCTTCGTTTCTCTCGAAGGAAGGGAATTTACTTCATTTAAATGATTTTATGGAATCTTCGAATTTACCCCGCTAAGGCCATCAAATATTCTTTTGAATGTTGTATTGAAAAACGATTTGATAGGAGTGTCGAACCACTCTACTTGTTGCTCATTTTAAATGTAAATTTTTGCCTTTTCTCTCACAGAACAAATCTCTTCGAGAAAACAACAAAAGATTACAAAAGCAGACAGACTCCCTTTCGACAGAGAATTCTGAACTGAGAATTCGTCTTGGTTTGACCCCACCAGTATCACCAGAATCTTCTCCGTGTCCTGTATCTTTACCCCCTAGTCCAGAATCACAGATCGTAGACGATCATCAAAACGGCTGGGTTGTGATCAAAGAGGAAGCAGAATCTAAAGAGTTTGCAGCGCTCACAGCTTCTCAGCAGCAGAAGAATCTGATTCTGTTTCTTTTAGTGATCACGACTTGGCTACGGATCAATACCAGGTAAGCCTTCCTTCATGAATGAGTCTTTCATCCTTAGATAGTGATCAATGGGGAGAAAGACTGCCCCTCCCACATTGTTTGAACATATGTTCTTATACAAATATAGGCTAGTTTTTCTACGAAAATACATGTGTACAAAATGATTTACCTGAAATTTTGTTCTCGTGAATTTTTAACCAATATTGTAAAATATTGGAAATTGGAGTGTCAACATTACCATGGATAAATAATTAGCAGTCTTAATTGACCACATGTCAAGGAAAAGCTACTATTGTTATTCATAGATAAGATGATGGCTATTCATATGTCATGGAGACACCTTCCAATATGGAAGACTAACAATATTGTTTTCCTTTTTATTTTCAAGTCTCAGTTGTTTGTTGGTCTGTTTGAAGATGATGAGTCCAGTGATGAGGACAATGGCTCTGACCTCCTCAAGCCAAAGCAAGAAAACAAGTCCATCTCATCCTGTTGTCATGGAAACACAACTGCAGGAAAAACCTTCAAGATCAAAGCAGTCAGAGACCAGGAGGTCCAAGCCCTCCCACAAGGAATTGATGGTTTGGTGGGGTCAGGAACTGAATCCATTGACGAGATCTTAGGTTACAAGAATTTGACTGCAGAACTCAACAATCTTGATGTTGAACCTGGGACCCTTGGTGACAGCGGCATTAGTGTGTGGGAGGAATCTTTCACTGATCTTTTCCCTTCCCTTCTTTCAGTCTAATTAATGATATTTATCATAGGATGGCTAGCAACTGAGTGTGTTAGGTTGCCATCAAGCAGTATGGAATGGTTTTCATAATTATCATCCTTCGAAATATTGGACAAAGACAAAGCCCTATCCAAAAAGCTTGTCTGAAAGAAATATTCCCAATTATTCTAAAATTCTCTTGCTATTGATGAGAAGAGCAAAGTTCTATATTTCTAGCCAAAATTGATATTTGACCATCAAAAGGTGTTATTTTTCTAACAAAAATTGGCCCTGTTATCTTGTCCCACTTGATAGCATACAAAATAGGTCAAGAAACCTCATTGGACTGGTATAGTTCTGCTTCCAGGATAAGGAAACACTGTATTGATAAGATATCTCAGACTCTTATCTAATATCTTTGAATCAAGTTCCTGGTAATAAATCTGCAGTTTGCAATCAAATCCAAATAAAACAAAAATAGTGCTCTTCAGAAAGAAAAGACATATTGTAAATACTCAAATATGAAATAAGTAATCATAAAAATCAGTAAATCCATAATCAATTGAATCAATTAAATGTTTTGGAATATATCAAGAGCTAAAATCAACACCATTAATAATTTCCGGAAACACACATTTTGGTGGATGGAGCTCTGTAATCCAACAAATTCATAAAGCAATATCAGCAGTTGTCAGTAAAATTACCAATTAATCAGTGATAGATTCCTCTCAGTTTAAAGTTATGAGAAGAAATGTTAGTGTGTTGTGGGTGTTGAATGTCAATAAAGGATTTAAGGTTCAAAACTTATAAAATGTGATATTGTATTTCATGGGAAACTAATAATGCACATTCCACATTAGGCCCATAGGCTGCTTTACGAATGGGGAGGTTCGTTTTTGTACAATCGGGACCAGTGGCAGATCCAGGCAGAGGCCAAAAAACAGCCAAGCCAAAAAAAAAAAGTTAAAGGAAAAGGGAAGAAAAGAAAGCCCACGACCAACCAAAGAAAGTTTTACATCTCATGTAAATAACACATTCTGATTGGCTGATAGCTATGATCAATAAGAGGACAGACAATGGAAATTGTGCGATTTGTTAAATTGAGCTTTAATCCTTGGAACACGTTTTTTTCGCTTTAAATAAACTATTCTACAGCATTAACAAAAAATATACCAGGCAAAAAAACCGGACCTTTTAAACGAGTGGGGGAGTTCTTCCGAACCCCCTAGGCTACAGGCCTGCACATGCACATTGGATTTTAAGACAATTTGAAAACCGTTTGAAAACTATGAGAGATGGAAAAAAATGATTACAAGAGAGGCTAAGATTAGGGGGTGAGAGATGAGTACATACCAGCATGTAATCTCACTTGGCATCTGTTGGCTGAAGCCCCACCCTGTGTCACCTACTGAGAGGATCAAGACAAGACAGTCTAACATTCAAATCTAGAAAATAGTACAACATGTCTTAGGTTCAAGTTCACCTAAAGAGCATGTCTGAGCTCTTCTTTCACTAGTGGGTTGAATGAATACTTTTTCTTTGTGAGACTAGTAATATTTTTGTTAACTCCTGGATAGTACTTTTTAACAAACAGCTCAATAATAGCACTAAAGCCAATGAAATAAATACAAAATTGACAATGATAGAGTAGCCCTTTTAGTGACTTATGAAATCCCTTTCTTGTTTGTGTATTGGATGTAATGGTGGAGTGATAGTGACTTACAGTCACTAAACATCTCTCTGTATACTGAACAACTTTGTATTTCCAATGATAAGTCATCGGCACCAAAAAACTGCCACTCTATAGAAGACTGAGTTGATGCACAAACCCTCTCCGCCAATGGACAAAGACTCAATGCTCACAGTGGACAAGTTCATGTATCTTGGCAGTACACTTTCCTGCACTGTCAGTTGTCATCGACGAGGAGGCCCACTTGAGATTCACCAAAGCAAGTGCTGCCTTTGGCAGACTGCAAAAATGTGTGGGACAGAAGCCGAGGTGTCACCACAGATACAGAGATCAAAGTCTACAAAACAGTAGTACTCACCACCCTGCTCTATGGCCGTGAGTAATGGACCATAGGCATAGCAAGGGGGCTTTGTTGTCTCAACATTGTGTTGCTAACACCTGATCAACACGTTTCCATATGAAATTCTCAACGTTTCTCGTTAGCCCATAGAAATGTCAAGAATTTAACATGGAAAAGTGTTGTTCAGGTGTTAGCAACACAATGTTGATACATTAGCAGCAAAGGTGAGAAAAATGTACTTTGTACATTCTAAAGCAAATAGCTGTAAGGGGCCGACAGGAATTCCCTGACTTTTGGGTAAATTGCAAAAATTTCCTGACCAAAATTAAATTTCCCTGACAACTTCCTGACTTTGAAAAAGATTTCAAAATTCACTGTTCTTTCGCTAACCATGGGAACCCTGTTTCAGTTTATCAAGGTATTTTTTCCAATCTTTGTTAACTTGATATAATTAGTACATGCAGGCATTTCAATATGTTATTGTCATGGGAAACCATTGCTCTTGGTGAATGTGCAGTTAATCTGTGGTTTCACCAATATACTAAAACAGATTGAATTATGAAATGGAACTTCAAGTGCACCTAACCCCTGACAATACTAACCACTGAGGCAGCATGGCCGAGTGGTCATGGCATTGTTCTTGCAACCGGATGGTCCAGGTTCAATTCCCACCATAACCACTAGCTGAGACTGTATTTATTCAGATTTTGATTTGATTAAATTCAATCTCTTGACCATGCTTGTAAAAGCCAGCTGGATTGTCTCCTTGCCATTTGGGATTTTTTAAGGGATTGGGAGGGCAACCTCACAGAAGAGCCCCTATGGGAAGTAATGGTTGTTTTTCTTTTTACTTTCAGCATTGATTCTATAGGAAAATAAATAGTTGAAAGGTAAAATACTTTTTCACCTCAATGTTTGCGTTTTTAAGTTATAAATATTAGGTTTATTCTTCCAATATGTTGACTGTGACATCTACCTGGACTTCATTAAATTCTGACTGGCTCAAACAAGCAGTATTAAAAATATATTATTTATAATTAATAATATTGATTCAGTTGTTCAAGGAATAGAATTAACAAATTGTTCAATTTAGATTTCAAACTTATAAAAACCCATTGGTAAAAAGACTCCCTTTGCTTATGATTCATCTTAATACACAACATGCACACCTCTCTAAACTGATTACAAATGAAACATACTTATGCAATTGTTTTAATCTCAACAGAAAATTATTTCTTTCCATATTTTCTGGTAAACATCTAAAAACTACTTGATATATATATATAAGATTGTTGGCCAAAGACAATTCATCTCTGAATTCTTCTTATTATATATATGCTCTTCTTGTTTAGATCATATATCAGAATTAACTTAGTATACATTATAAAATATTTACACCACTATGATTACCTATATCATACTATTAAGAATAAGGCAGCAAGCCTACAGTAATAATACTTGTCTGTCAGACATCCACCCAGTATGCTATTGGATGACTTGAGGACTGAGGCAACTCTGTGATATCCACAACCTCGCATGAATTCAAGTTGTTTTTGATCTGTGAAATATTGGACATGTCAATTTAACAAACAACATATGGTACATGGGTACAGGGCCATGCTAATAAGGAAAATACCAAAGTGAAAACAAGCAGCAAACTAGAAGACCAACAGGGTTACCAACAGGGTTTCACTGCCATATAGCAAATACAATTACAAAACATAGAAAACTTTTCACTGACCAAATTGCACTTTTCCCAGATTTCAAATATATTAACCAACTACCTCCTGTATAGATGGGCATCCACTGACAATGAATTACCATTGATGGAATATTCTTGGTAGAACTTACTATCTTTTTGTTTAATCTTGAGTTTGATCTCTGTAAGAGGGCTCTTTTGACAATCCCATCAGCATCCTTTGCTGTTGTGGCATCTCCTTTGCTTGGCCTGAAATTCATTGGCACATTGTTTAATTCAATATTTGCATTGTATACATTGTACAAATTGTGGTTTCATATTTACTTTTGTGATTTTGCATCTGTAGTGCAAGGTGGTAATCCATTTACAAGATCATCTGATTTTCCTGAAGAAAGAAAAACATAATCAGGTCAATGATGAACAACATATTTCTAGGAGATATCAGTTTTTGAAGATCAAATGCTTAACAATACCTAGTTTTTTCTTTCCATTTTTCTTTTTGTTCAATATTTTCTTTCTTTTTTCCTCATCACTTGCACTTCCTCCACCAGGTCTTGCTAAGGTTGGTTTTCTTGGTTGTATGCCAATCATCTGGTCATGTACCTCCACTTGGGTGCTCCTACTACAAGTTATTGTTAATAATAACCAGTTAAAATCAAACTAAATGTTGTTGCTGTTCTTCAAACAAAAAAAAACTGAGCCTTGTGAGTAATTTCCCTTGGGAGTTATGGGAAATATGCATTACACACGATAACAGTGAGTAATGATGATCACTTTTATCCCAGTCCAAGGGTGTGTGGACAATCAAGGTTCAACTTTATTTACATAGCACACTTTTCTGGACATACTCAAAGCCACTGTACAATTAGATGAATAAGGTGGTTAGGTAGTGTGGAGAGATGGGGGCACCATTTAACATGGTCAGACAGTCTAACTATTTGCAGATCTAACAAAGGCAGCACCTTTTCCCCAGTTGTTATTTTGAGGCCCTGGGTATAAGGTTCTGTCTGCAGGTATTCAACCATCTAAGCCAGTAGATCATATCTAAAAAGATTCTTACCCAGTTCTCAGATCTGCAGGACATGAAAGAGCTTTGATGCTTGTTGACAACATCTGGTTTGGTTTAGGTATGCGAAGTGCAGGTCCCTTAATACAGAATGAAAAAAAAATGAATCCATTTATGAGGTAGCAGAATATTATAGTTAGTTACAGTTGATAATAGCTTTTAGTTATTAAATAGCAAAAGAATGGAAAAATCAGGTTTGCTCACTGTCTTAGGAAGATCCAATGATACACGCTGATCTTTGTTCTTGGATGCCTGCCAAGCAAGACAGACAGATTTGAAAATGATAATCACACATACAATTGTCTAGAGGGCAGCAGCATCTGCCATGAAAGAATGCATGCATCTGATAAAAGAGTAGATTTCATGCAAGAGGGAAATGGACAGTATTGTGACCATAACTTGATATTTTATTTTCTATGTTTTTGGTACTGTAATACCACATCATTATCATAACTCTTACAGTCCATTTCCCACTCATATGAAATCCACTCTATGTAACAATGTTTACAATGCTGCAAATATGTCTGCATAACATAGGGCTCCTGGGAATAACAGGAATTAATGTGGGCACGACAGTTACTGGTAGGACCCCCAAAATAATAGGCTGCCGTGATGCATTTAAGGACTTTGTGGGGCATGCAGTTGGGCAACTTGGCAGTCAAAATGGTTCAAGTGGAATTGTTGCCTAGATTACTTTATTTTGTGCAATGTATTATTAACAAACTGTGACCATATACAAAATATTGAAATCTTGCAACACTGTCAAACCAAAACTGCTGACCAAAAAGGAGAACATTACATATGCACTGCTTGAATACTGGTATCTGCACTACTGCAATGTCTATTTGGACATACTAGCTGAATATCTTTGAACCTTCTATTGTGTTCACCATATCTGATTCAATGTAACATTCACCTGTGTCCTGAGAGTGCCATTAGCCAACACAAGACTCTCTGTATTAGATCCACAGCTAATCTTTCTAACAGCTGTTCTATTAGTGGATATGGTCTGTGACAACCTCTTAGGGCCTGCAAGGACTCTTCTGGACACCCTGGACTCATCTAGCCCTTTCTTTGATGCTGAAGAATGAAAAATATGACAATTAAAATTGAGTGTCAGCAAAGCGTTTTGATCATGTCTAGCTAAGCCATCTTTGATATAATATGTCATGATGCAATTGTTATGAATAATATGCCATTACTGAAAACTACATCTTTGTCGACAGGATGCCAACCATTATTAGCTTTAGAATCCTCTATTTCTAATTTATTAACAAAATAGAATCCTTCCAGTGGTATAACCAAGAATACTTGCCAGTAGTGATGGTCTGTGTCATTCTTTCAGTGACCTTCTGTGCAGCTGCTGATAGTGTTTCACCTGATAGGTCACTGGACGATGTACTCTTGAAGGAGGAGCAAACCTTCTGCCTTGTGGTGGCTGTTGCACCTGCTACTATACTGGAAAAGGAAACAGAAAGACTGATCCTAAGGGAACAAAGAAGGGGACTATAATCTTCCTGCAATAAATGGATGACTATGACTTGCAATAGTCTGTCGACAAGGTTCCTGTTGTAATCAAAGCAAGAAAGCTGGACTCTTGGTTAGGCATAGGCAGCATGGGGAATCTAAGGCATGATTCCACTTCAAACACACTGACAGTGTCACATTAGAATCAAACATCACTGGATCATTTACCTTGATGTTTTTGTAGCAGCTCTTGACAGCTTCTTCGGCACTGTGGGAGCATTCTTGGTGCTTTTGATGAACCTCACCACCCAGTTCTTGACTCCTTCAACTGAACCAAACTCACTAGCAGGTAGACGTGACCAGGGATTGGAATTATTCATATCTAAAACTGCAACAGCTAATGTTCTACCAACCTATAAAAGGTGGATCAGAAGATTTTATACAATATGCAAGACAAATGATAACACAGCCAACAAGGAGAAATCTGATGGTTGCTATTGAATTGGTGATTACACTGAAAATGGACCCAAAAACCAGAGAATGAATAGAGGCCAAAAGTTAATCTAAGAGATTATCCTAGCACTGATTGATGCACTCCACAATGTACCTCTTCATATATCTCAGTGGTAAACTTAGGAGGAAAGCCAGGTGGAGGAGGCGGCGTGGCTCTGCCACTGTCACAAGTTGCTTGGGGTACTGGGTTTACCATTCGGCCACTGTTGTAGTTACACTCTAGTGTGTAGCTAAGCAAATCAAAGATGAATGTCAATAGTAGATATGCCATTAGTTACATTGCATTCATTATAACCTAGTATGTCTTTTTCTATTCCCTTTCCTTCCTTAATTAAGCATGAATGTGTACTCCACTATCATCCTGACCTGTGTACAATTGATGTGGCCTTGAATACAGCAACTCGCCCACTTCCCTCCTTTGACATGCCATCTCTTTTATCCTTGGTGTACATATTCTTTTCAGTGAAATTACAACCAGTGAAGTCAAAGTTGGCTGAATTGATGGACATTAGTTTTGGGTAGAGTATAGATTTGATGTAGTCCTCCTCATTTTCCATGTAATTGGCATAAATAAAACACCCTCTTTTGGATGCATGCCCATGAAGATCAACATAGAATGCTACATCCCCAGTCCTCTTTGAGCCACCTTCGGTCAAACAACCACATGTGAACTTATTCTGAAGATTCTCTGATGATTCATTTGTTTGTATGTCTAGCTTTTTATCCTCACTTCCTTGCTCTTGTTTTTCATCAAATGCATCATCCACATTTGATTTCTCTAATGTCAAAGGTTCTGTGTTGTTTAATGTCTTATCTGCAGTTGAATTTCTAGACTCATTATTTGTTCCAGCATCATTCTCATCAGACACATGTTTAGCATTCTCATCATCCTGATTGCCCTTACTGCTCATAGAATTAGTCAGCAGTGTCAGAGTCTTTGTTGCATCTTCTATGGTTCTTTCACCACAAGAGCAAGTTCTTTTCTTGATTTGATTATCTGTTTTGTTATGATGATACATGACAAGGGACTTAGCAGCATATATGGTAGGGTGTAGTCCTGGATCAGGATTAATGTATACTCTATTGAGGTTAACCCCTCTAGAGTCTGTTCTGTAATGACCCCTCTTGACCCCATCTGGGTTGAGCATAGGGATAAGTTTAAAGACATACAGGTCACGTAGCATTGCAGCTCGTGGGTCATCTTGTCGGAGAATAAAATCCAAAAATCCATTGAATACAAAACTGGAAGGTGTCTCTCCAGGATGGACTCGAGCACTCAAGAAATAAACCTTTCAAAACAAAATAGTTCACTTCAGCATGTCTTATTTAGGATTATCAAACTCATTAATATCCACATCAGAGGATAATAATAATAAAAGAGAATAATAATAAAATCGGGGAGCACAGGTGGCGCAGCGGTGAGAGCGCTCGCCTCTCACCACTATGGTCCCGAGTTC
>JAABNW020141438.1:0-10510 GCA_015164035.2 Radianthus crispa | reverse complement strand
CAAGGCGGCTAGCGCGCACGAGGCCGGGGCGGGGGCCGGGGAGGGCGGCACCCAGGCGCCGCTAGGATTTGTCATAAAATCATAAAAGATTAGATTGGCAGTTTGGGGCAAAGGGGATAAATAAGGATTTGATTTTTTTTTAATATATTGTATACTTAAATAGCATATTATAATTATAATTGTAAGTTATTTCTGTTTAATTTCTTTTTAGCTTTATAGTTGTATATATTTTTATGGAGGTTTTTATGTTTGTCAAACACTTTTACCATGAGCCTTTGGCTCGGGAGACCGGGCAACCACTCCCTGTGTTATTGACATTAAATAAATTATCATTATCATTATCATTATCAGAGGGGGGTTACAGCCCCACTTTGCCCCTCCTAGGGTCCCCCCCCCCCCTTGATCAATGCCCCGCCTCCTTTGCAGATGTTCTTGGGCTCACCACACAATGCTTCTCCCTAAGTGTATGAGTCATGGTAGCCCTAACAACTCCTGTGAAGGAAGTGATCACCTAATTTATTGACAGCTATTACTATTCCTCTCCCAGGGTCATACTTCAGTGTACACCAAAAGTGGATTTAGAGTTAACCAGTTTACATCTATCCTTCCTGGTGGTAGCCCTGACACTTTAAAACCTGGAGGCAAGAACCTATGATATAATATTGATTTAATATGCTTTAATGGTATCATTACATTTGTTATATTTTAGGAGAAGCATAGTTTATGTGCCCTAGGACAGAAAAACAATGGGAATTTAGAAATGTAACCTTCAGCCATAATCCAAATTTTTAAGCATTTCATTTTTGTCTCTTTTGCTCCTAACTTGTGACAAAATCCTGTTGAATCAAAATAAGGTTATATGGAAATATTCACGAAAGTATAAGATTTATTGCTGATCAAATATCACCTTCCCCAAAGTACAAGGCTTTATTTCTCATTTGTTCTTTAGACCCCCAAAAAAGCAGATTTATAAAATATTGAGCTTATATACTCAAAGCTGCCCTTATATTCAGTTCCAAAATGATTTTTCTGCCCTTTCATACCCTAGTACTTCAAGCGTGCCTTCTAGTGATTGCCAAATATGCCAACCAGATTTGATTTCTGGATGGGACTCCATGCCATACTAGAATGAATGGTAGAATGGAAGTAATGGTAAATTGTAGTGCTTGGGGACGAGGTTTGAATTCCGGGCGAACACCCTTAGAATATATGTATTCAGAAAAATGAATTTCCGACGTCGTTAATTTCTGAATTCATTTTAGAATTTTTAGAGACCCCAGGAGTGATGGGGGTTCTCCCTTGTGTTCTGTTCTGTTTTTGTTTTTGCAAATGCATAATTCTTTCTACAGTGGCATTAACATTAAAACTATTTTTTTCCTTGGAACTTGTAGAGTACACAATTTTAGATTGCATATTCAATGAGGTATTCAATACATTCTATGTTCTGGATATAATGTGCTGGCGAGGACACCCAGTATATGACAGTGAGGTAAGCTTGCAATTTACACATTAGAAGTCGTTTTTTCATACACGGATGCTGAATGTTTTGATCAAACTAATGATGGTTCCGGCTTAGACAAAAGTGACCAATCACGTCGCATCAGTTTCCCCAGTGGAATTGAAATCTTGTCCCACAAACAACAACACGTTATCTGGTTTACAAAGTACTACAAAGATGAAGGGATAATTTTACTTCACTGGACAGTAAAGAGTTGAAACGATTTATAATAAGTTTAACGCAATCAAAGTTTTCATTCCGAGATATTTTAGCTAATTTGTTGAGCTTGCACTGGAAAAATCGTGTCCTCTCCAGATCATGGAAGTTATTGCGAATTCAACAAATTTCCATGATATTTCCAACCTTTTTGGACACTTCCATGGTATGGAAATGTGTTGGAAATATCATGGATATTTGTTGGAAGTCGAAATTTCCATGATCTGCAGTAGACACGATTTTTCCAGTGTTGTGGGACTTAGCAACGGTAACTAAGTGAAGCCAGAACCATGGATTTGCTCACAGTTCAGTTATCAGTTCAGAGTCTTCTGTCGTCTTCTGTGCGAAATGAGCCTTTGACCGAATCATATTAAAAAAAGCTGTATCCCTGTGTCTTTCATCCGGGCTGGAAGACAGAGGCATGCCGTCGTTGAATATCATTCAAAGTACGGCTTATTTCCGTTCTTTTTGCACAGTCAAGACTATGAAAGACACATACATAACCGCTTTGCTGAATATCACGAAATTAGCTTGAAAAAATAGGGTGCGTATAATGGGCATCTATGGTAGTGTGTCTTACTTTGCCAGTTTTATTTACATTTATTTTTAGACAGAATTTCGATTTTATTGGCTTCATACGAAGCTTCAAGAAGAGCACCAGTTGAACCAAAGATCATCTTCGAATCCTGTAAGATTTGATTCCATATTTCATGTTATTTAACTCCTATTAGCATCAGAAACAGAAACATTCAAAGTATTAGCATCCGTTTGAGTCGCTAATTTTATTTGATTCACTATGCAGTACAAATTCAAAGAACTTGGTTTTGTTGCTTGTACACCAGAGCAGATTAAAACAGCTATAGAGGAAACGACACCACAAGAGGTATGCACCGGGTGTGGACAGATAAAACGGTGCTGCTGCTGCTGCTGCTGCTGCTAGTGATGGTGGAGATCATAGCGATACTCGTGATAGTGACAAATGATGATAAATGCAATGATGCTTGCCATGGAAATGATGGTAGTGTTGGCATTGATGTTGATGATGATGACGACGATGGTGGTGGTGGTGATGAGGAGGAGGAGGAGGAGGAGGATGCTGAATGCTGGTGGTGATCATAGCGATACTCGTGATAGTGACAAATGACTATGATAAATGCAATGATGCTTGTCATGGAAATGATGGTAGTGTTGGCATTGATGTTCATGATGACGATGACGATGGTGGTGGCGATACGGTGGCAGTTATGTGTATAGAAGTAGTTATGGTTGTATCGCCAAATCATATCATTCTCATCCTTGTTATCGATCTTGTTTCATAAGGTGGATGGTTTGTTATTTTACCATAAGAGGACACATTACTCCCAAGGGCGTACACCATTAGTTGGCTGGTTAAAAATCCACATGGTTCCAGAAATACTGGGCATTGACATTAACTCTGACTTTACTACGAGGGCTCCTCGAGTGGACAGATCAGCTTTGATAAAAAATAATTTAGAACTGAAGAACACTACGGATGACAAAACGGCAGAAGAAAAAGCCGAGTACGAGAAAAACAAGAAGCGTGAAGAAGATCAAATGGAAGTGGAGAGACCAAAGCGAAGTGAGCATGAACGGAAGAAATACGCAAACAAAAGTTCGAATCAATGTGATATAGACTTGAGTTTGAACCAGAGTGGTGGTTTAGATGGAGCAGGTTCGGAAAGTCCGATGGAAGTGAGCAGCAAGTCCCGGGGACGACGACGAGGAAAGAAGAAGAAGAAAGCAGAGAGTATGAACGTAGAAGAAGAAACGAAGAATGGTGGTAATTAACCTTTTGAGGAACAGTTTAGAAGGATTTGAATTGACGTGGAACAAATAATCGAAAAACAACAGTGGATAAACTAAACCCCCATAACAAGTAAATAAATCCGAATCGTCATGAACAAGAAGGTAAAAATAAAGGAAAGAATAAGCGTGGAAACCAACCCTCTTACTCAATATTTTATAAAGAAATGAAACAAAATATTCAAAGAAACAAATATAGGCGCAAAGAAGCAGAAAACGAGAGGAAAAGCACGATCTCTTAAGAAAAATGCAAAGTTAGCTCGAATTTATTTATTCCAGAAACAAAACGATTGCTGCATAGACAGGAAGATTAACCGACTAATAGTCCGGAACCTTCCCTCCAGACCACAGGGAGCCCAATTTTGATAAAGGCAAAATGTAAAAATAAAAATTGAAAAAGTCGATTTTCGTTATTTTTTTTTAATCAATGTGAAGATAATGACCTTCATAACACGAGTGGGCGAAAAAATCTGGAAAAATCAAGCTAGAACATTTTTAAGCGCTCGCCTATGTTTTTCCCCTATGGTATTCTATGCATATATACTGTGACAAGGGAGGAAAGTCCATCCGCCATATTGAACTACAACACACACTTTGAACCACGATTTCACCTTCTTTAAACAACAAACTACACAAAAAAAATTGACCAAAATGGTCCCTAGCATGGGGGATTCATTTATTGAAAAGTCGTTTTGATCTTCCTTACCTTTTTCTCGGACCGAAAATTACGTGCAGATTTTCAATCACTGCAGATTTTCGGGCCATCATATGTAACTTGGTGCGAAAGGGCTGGGGAGAGGAAAGGGTCTGGTACATGAGTGACAAAAACCGACTTACTAGCCTCCGGCTTAGTAGTTTTGTCTCTTACAAAAATCACCACCGACCACCCGGCAAGGCTAGTTTTGCTCTTTGAAAAAGTTCTTAACACATCGCATGTTCACGAACGACTTTCTCCACACTTCTCGGTATATGTTTCAAGAAAAACGAAAATTAACTTCAGACGATACAATAATATCTATGGTTTAGTCGGATTTACGCCAAATGTCTTTCATTCTACAACGAATTTCAAAGATTTTAGTATTTTTTCGAGTCACACAGAGCTGCTAATATGAAGACTACCGTAAAAATGGTGCGTCTAAATGAGTTAGTCGGTTTTAAAAATGACGTTCTCTTGGTTGCAATTTCCACTTAAGCCTTTTCTACTTTTGTAGGAACTGCATTTTAAAGGTAAAAAACGTAAATTAAACGAATTGATCGTAGCTAAAAAGTAATTGAATTTAGAGACATTACGCGTATTTTGTCAGAAAACTATGACTTGTGAAAGTATGACATTTTCAATTGGTTCCGTTATCACTGATCATCTCTGTGGGGACACCTCGACGACCAGTGAAGCGCGTTAAAGGGCTTCAATAGGCCCCAGACCATTTCCAGATGTATTGCCCTAGTTGCAAGAGGTAAAGAGACATAGGTATCTCTTTTGTCTTGCTTTCCCTCTACCTTGGACCGTTATCAATGGGCCAGCGTAATCCACAGCACTTTGGTCAAATGGGAGAAAGGTAAACCGTCGAAACTGTGGAAGTGAAGCCATTACTTGGCTGCCACACTTTGACTTTCTTCTCCTGCATTCATAGCATTCGTTCTCCCAGCTTCGGATCTCTTCACGCGCTGCTATTATCCAGAATCTCTGTGATATTTGAGACAAGATGAAGTTTGTTCCAGTTCCATGGTTTGCCCTTTCATGGTAATACTTTACTATCAACTTGCTCACGTGGTGTCCTCTACTAGGTAGGAAGATGGGAATCTTGACGCCATAGGGAAGGTATTCTGCATACATCAGTCGTCCTTCTAGACGGATAATGCCGTTACCGTCCAGTCGAGGTGAGAGCTTCTCCAAGGGGCTTTTTGTCGGGACGGGCTTATTCTTCTGCAACGCTTTATACTCTTGTGTAAAGGCTTCATACTGCACCTGTCGTATTATATCCTCTTCGGCATCAAGGATCTCTTCAGGATGGAGCTCAGTACTACTGATTCTGTTGTGTTTACTTTGCATGTTGCATATAACTCTGGTATGAACCCGAACCAAACGTGTTCAAGAGGAATAGCGCTTTGGGTTCAGCCTCCATTCTTGTATCTCTTTTTCGTCGCTAACTTATGGCTGAACTGGCTTAAGACGAGCGAGGAAAACCGTTGATGTCTGTCGGACGAAAGTCTGCTTTAGGCCACTGCTCTCTTGGAGCAACCATTCTGGACCATTCCACCATAATGGATTATCAGGTGAGGCTGATACTCAGTTAACTCGTTAGCAGCTATACCCCTGGATATCAAATCTGCAGGATTCTGGTCGGTGGGTACATGTTGCCACTGGGCTGGGTCACTATACATCTGTATCTCGCCGACTCTATTGGAGACAAATGGTCGAAAGTCCTTGTCGTGACCTCTGACCCACCATAGAACATCAAGGCTGTCTGAATAGAAAGTTACAATGTTCTTGGGTACTTGTAGGACTCTCATCAGGACTTGCGTCAACCTCAACCCAATACAGCCATCAGCTCAAAGCGAGGTACAGTCACACGGATTTCAATGGGGCAACCCGACTCTTGGAGGCTATCAGACGACAAGTTGTAGAGCCCGATGTGTCGTATTCGACCCGTGTATATACTGCGGCACCATAAGCGCTTGTGGAGGCATCTACAAAGGTTATTAACTTGAATGAACTAGGGGGTAGATTGTTCCTTATGCAACGGGGTATCTGAACTTGGGAAACACTGGCGAGTGACTCCAGCCATGCTTGAATTCCATGGGCTGTTTCGTCTAGTATTTCATCATCCCAGTTGTACCCTCTAGTCAAGAGGGTCTGCAGTAACATCTTCCCACGGATAACAGCCGGGGATACCAATCCAAGCGGGTCAAATATGGAGGCAATCTTCCTTAGCACATTTCTCATGGTAATCTACAATGACGTCGAAACAAGGGGCGTCGAGGCAGTAAGAGTATCTTCACTGCTAGACCAAGATACACCCAAGGTCTTGATGATAGGATGTTCATCATTAAAGTTCCATCGCCCAGTTCACCTTCTTTTCCTTCTGCTTGCAACTTAACGATTGTAATCCTGACGAGAGGTCTGCAAACTTTTCAAAACTCTTTACATCTGCGCCACGGCGTCAGCATTTTCTCCAAGTCATCAAGATAGGCGCGAAGTTGGCGTCGCTGTCCTCCAAATTTCGTCTGTAAGATCTCTTTCGCCTCCTTGTACTCTGGAGCATAGATTCCCAATCCGCGAATGGACTCCAATGCATTCCCGGTTAGGCTCTGTCGTAGTCTTGCCATTTTTAAATTAATGGCTCATCTGACATGTCTACCAGACTCTGGAACAGGGTCCAAAATTCTTCAAACTTGGTTTTGTCTCCATCGAAGGTTGGCACCTTCAATGCCTCGAGCTTTCGGTGGATAGCTGCTTTAGCTGGTGTAGACGTTTGGCTTTTTATCCCGGGTGACTGTTCTGGAACAGCTATCTCTTTTACGGAAGAATCCTCGGCGGACTGATCACCTCCCTCCTTAGTCGAAGCGTCACTTGTAGTCTTGCCATCCGCTGGTTGTGATTCCTCTTCATTCTTTCCATAGTTCTGTCCTCCGGTTATTGGTGTGTCTACTGCGGGAGTAGTTGGTGCAGATAAAATATTAAGCAAGGACTTCTGAGCCCTCTCGATGGCTTGTTGGCATTCAATCTCAAATTCTTCCGATTCTTTCATAACCAGATTTTTGATTTTCGTAATCTTGTCCTTCCAAGTAGCAGCCGTCCAGTACGGTGTGACTTTGCTCTATCGAATCCCATAATTGATTTACTACGTGGTGCTCTATTTCCTTTCTTTCATTTTCAGACTTGGGGAGGCTGATAATTAATTTTTCCAGTTGATATATAATTTTTGTTGTATTACGCTTGTAATTACGCTTCCGTCGGTTAAGCTCAAGAATAGCTTGCTGCCTCTGCTTATCTTCATCTTGGTTCTGTGAGGTGGGGTCCTCGGACAGTTGCTTTTCCCCTTCAGACATGTTTACTATGTGATGTGATCTCTCTATTATCCTTCAAGTCTGGCTGAATCTCAATCCGGCTGGTTGCCAACTCAATTGATTTAATGTAAAACCACCTTGCTTATTTAAATTTGAATTTGTAGATTTCAGTGTTCGTCCCGTCCAACTGGAATTTCAGGAATTTCAGACTCGTCTCGTCAACAGACGATAAATTCTTCCATAAATGCTCTTTTTTCCAATAATCGTCCGACTTTGAGGTACTAATAATTGTTTACTGACCTTTAACTCTTTACTTTCGAAGTAATTTCTTTGAAGAGCTGAGAAATGAATCTTGCTCATACTTACGAGACGTTGAATGACCCTGGCGAAAAAGGCCAAAATATATCCAAGTGCAAATTTGACTATGTTTATGCAAGATACGACGAAAAAATCTTTGATTTTTGATCTCAGATGTTGCGATAAATGCACGAAAATCCTTATGTTCCTTGAAATGATCCTAAGACGATATATATCCCGGGGCGATGTTCCAATAACATACCAAGTAGACCACAGCAACAAATATCTTAACTTTCCATGCCAAAGTTGATTCCGTGTCGTCCCTTCGCGGTCGCCAAGAACTTTGTACGAACGACGATTTATTCCAAAAAGAACTATGTACGAACGACGATTTATTCCCTAATTTCACCTCTTCACTCCTTCACAAGAGTCGTTTTCGTACGTATCGTAACCGTATCGTAATCTCGATAAAAACATTCGAAATTCCTACCGTAAGCGTAACGCATCGTAACCGTGAAGGTTTCTCACTCATACGAAAACGACTCTACAGACCATGAAAAAACCCTTTCTTTTCGATCTCTTTTGCCACGCGAGTTCGGAAAACTACTCTCCTTCCCATATCACGTGTCCTGGAAAACTACTCTAACCACAGGCAGCCCAAGCTATGTATCTGGCTGTTAACATATTGACGACTCTTAAAATCCACGTGCCTGCGGGCTTAGCCTCGCTCGTGAGATAGAAAACAAAAGCAGAAATTAGACTGACATAAACAAGTAACACCTGGATTCGAGGCTAAGCCCGCATAACGTGACTTTTAAGAATCGTCAATAGACATATAGCACTTAGAAACTGGGCAGAACGAGTCCCTCACCATGGTGAACATGGGAATAAAACAACCAATGATCGGTCTTTCTTCACCACCACACAGGGAGACCAAACGACTGAGGGGAGTTATTACAAAATGGCGGACGTCCTTCGAGGAATCGGAGTTGGAGTTCTAGGAGAAGAGTTTAGCAGAGAAAGGTTCTGTAGTAGTACCGTAGTGTTTTTAAATTGGCTTTATAGGTTCGATTGCCATTTTGGCTTTCATGTTGAACAGTAGCTAAAATACAACGGACATTAAATAATAATTTTTTTTGCTATACAATTTACAGTAAACATTCATTATACCTTAAAAAGTTGTTTTATTCGGAAATAAAGCCATAATTCGTCGTTTTTCTTAAAATTACTCTCCTCATACTAAGAAGAGGGAACTTTTCCAGATTTTTTCGCCCACTCGTGTTATGAAGGTCATTATCTTCACATTGAATTAAAAAAAATAACGAAAGTCGACTTTTCCAATTTTTATTTTGACATTTTTCCTTTATCTAAATTGGGCTCCCTGTGTCCAGACTCAGCTTCAAGCATGCTAGCCTGCGTAAAGCCTGCGTAGCCAGGACATTCAACAGGAACGCCTGGCTACGCAGGCTACAAGCATGCCGAGTTTCATAGATTAGTGCATGTGTGGGGATTGGAGCCGAGTAGGTGGCAAGACGTGTAACGCTTAAAGCTCCTCATTACCCAAGGTCTGAACTGGCTGAATGTAGAGTGGAAAAAAAGGATTGTTAACAGCCTAATTCATAGCTTAAAATCCAACGCAAGCTGAGTATCACAAAGCATTTGTTCTTGAAGTTGGTAATATCATGGGGATCAAGGTACGGAATATGTTTTATTTTCTACTCGCGTTGCTGGTGTTCGCTTTGTGGTTGTTTGGTGGTTCGTACTACCCCTCTCCTTCAGGTAAGTACATCAAATTAAACATCGTGATATAAGTACAGTAGGTCAAACCGCGAGGGAAAAATAAGATGTCATGGTAGAGCAAATGCTCTGCCGTTTGTAGGATTTTAGAGGCCTAAGGATGAAACTTGGCCACTTCCAAGATATCAATGAGAGACTAGAACTACGAGGGGGAAAACAGTGGCTTTCGGCGCACGACTTTTCAAAAGGACGACCATAATAATAATAATTCTATTCATCTTTACTTATTATTAATCTGCCACGAGATCTTGGTTACAGCCAGCTCGGCAAATGCACCAACGGAACCGTACGGTGCTTGGTGTCCGTAGTTGCGAGCCGAGCTGACATAATGGAGACGCATGACGACGGAAATAAGCTCTCAGTAATATTCCTTATCGAAAAAATAGGATAGTATTTCGGCATAGCTCTATTATGGACGTTCTGAGTTAAACTGGCAATCGCTATTTCTTAACACTACAACAAATCAATAAAATAGTGTAACGTTTCCAAATTTTTGTAGTTTTCAATATTGATTAGGAACCTACATTTCTTCGCAGCAACGAAATTATTGCTATTGCTTTCAGGTTCAAACCCGATTCAAATTGAAATGATAATAAATCCTTCCAGTTCACCAGAGGGAAACCTAATCAACCTATAACGACAAACTCAATGTTAAAGTTGAAAATACAATAGATTATGGGGGTAACCAGTCGTTTCGCTCGAAAGATGTTTCGCTCGAGGGATTTTTGGATTTTTCGCTATAACCCAGAGTTGTTTCACTCGAACAAAAAGTAAAAGTAAATAACAAGTTCATGTTAATAGTGTCAATAATCCTGGGAATGTGCTAAGAAATTAAAGAATTTGAGAGCCCATAACCCGACTTGTGTTTCA
>JAABNW020141216.1:0-11463 GCA_015164035.2 Radianthus crispa | reverse complement strand
AAAAAAAAATAGAAAAGTAGCTCTAAATCTAAGAAAAAACATAAGAAATTATTTCAGCAAAGACCCAAAGAAACCATTTAATTATTGGACTTGCAGCGTTCATCTATTTTTCAAGCGTTTCATTTGTGTCTATTGCTCCTAATTTTGAAATATTTACAAATATTTTGCGGATGAAAATATTGGCTTCCCAAAGTACAAAGCTTATTTTTTGTTAAAGTCGCATTCATTAAATGTTGTTCACATTTGATATTTTGTTCTTTAGTCCAAAAAAGAGCATATTTAAGAAATATTGAGCCTTTCACACACACAGCTATTCTTAGGAGAATGGCTACATGTTCGCAAACACTCTACGTCACGTCTAGACTTTAGACGGCCACTGTTCTTCACCCACTTAACGAAGACTGAAGTTTGTAAAAGTGTAGTCTTCGTTAAATTGGTGTTACCATAGAAACCATGACGTCATGTTTTTTATTCTGCTGCATTTTTACGCGTATTTCAATCTAAACTTACACTGGGTGCTGTTCCTCAGCTAGTTGTCCAACATTTGACAAAGTTTGAAGAAAATTCTAAAGGCCGATTTTGAGTTATTCGAAGCGGAATTTCAGTTTTAGTTCCTTTATTTACAATTTTTCGTTTGTATGGCAATGAATTTATAATGAAGTGCAGTTTTGGAAATTCTGGAGAATCTTTTCACCATCTATGTCTT
Source organism: Radianthus crispa (assembly GCA_015164035.2). Lineage (NCBI taxonomy): Eukaryota > Metazoa > Cnidaria > Anthozoa > Actiniaria > Stichodactylidae > Radianthus > Radianthus crispa. The sequence continues at coordinate 10,757 of JAABNW020141216.1, read as the reverse complement.
TTAGCCGACTCTGTTGACATATCTTGACGTAAGGTATCTTTGCGGAATTTCGCGAGACTTCATTGAGAGAACGTTTGACGCTCTCTTGTAAAAACTACGTGATGAATTTCTTTCTAAATCCTGTATGTTAAAATTGACTATTTTCGAAGTGCGTGCCAAGCGCCGAGTGAATTGAAGTTTTCACTAAGGTGCCGAAACAAATTTGGATGGTATACACAGGAAGTGTTCAATATCACCTGTTTTATCATGCTTTTATTGCCTCTTGCCCGCCAACCTGAATTTTAATGTAAAATTCAACTCGTCTGAATCGTGATCCGAAATGCCTGACCATTTACTGAGGAATTTAGATGGAGAACTTTAGGCATTTCAGCGTTTGTTTTATGCCAGAACGTTCGAGAAAATTGCTACCAACCTTTAGTTAAATAGTCCAAAGACTGTCCAATACGTTTTATATGACTGGCAATGTAGATCATTGTTGCCTTGGTCGATTTTACGTTGAAGTACAGGCTGGGGCGCACACGAGGCAATGAAGACAATTAAACACGTGATATTTCTTGGAGTCTAAATCTGTAAATGTCTTTTTCGGTGGACAACGTTAATGACATTGACTGTACTTAAGGTATAGATGATATTACCTACGTTACCAATTCTGTTGATAAATGCTGTGGATGCGGATCAGGAAACAGGTTATTACAATAACAAAGCTACCGGGAGTTTTCATTGCAAGAGCCTAACCATTTAATAGTATCAGAATTTTAGCATGCTTGTACAAGTGGGTAACTTAAATCAAGAATTATGGAACGTATTGTGGCAAAAAATAAAGAGAGAATGGCGGTGCATCAAAAACTATTTGGCTGTTATGGTTTTAATGTTTATTCAGAATTTTTTGATGATAGGCGACTGCGTTGTTCTTGCCTTTTCGGTCTTGGCGGATTCTCCACCGCACATCACTAGAACTAAGTATATTGCTATGTTAGAGTTCTTGTTCAAGGTTTAGTTTTCATTTCTGTCTTGGACAGTGAGTATTTGTATCCTTTCCATGTCTCCCATATCACTCCATCTCCAAAGTTGTTAGGGTGCGAGCCATTCCTGTAAATTCCGTTAAGACTGGCTTTGTGGCAAACAGTGTGCCACCACGCGCCTTTAAATAAAGAAGCGCAGTGCTGATTCCAGTTGTCGTTGTCTTGGTCAATGGTGGAGAATTTCGAGCCATCCGAGAATGCCATTGAATCCCCTGCGTCCCCAGCTGTTGAACAAATGAAGAACACTATTAACTTAGGTACAATCACGATTCTTTACTCTTTTGTTTATCATGTGTCATACTCTTGAGAATTAGATTTTATTCAGCAGGGGAATCGTTCTATTTCTCGCGCAATATTGTTGCTGCAAGTTGAAGAAAGTTGAAAGAACACTCCCGTTTTGGTGCGCGAGCTTGTTAAACGAAATGGAAACTCTTTTCACTCTCTGCAACAAAGGAAAGAAACTTTGTTCAGCAACAAGTGCTCTGCAGCTTGCAGTGCAAAGATGTTGCAGTAGAATGTACACGATTGTTCGTATTACCGCACCTCTCGTTGCCTCTGAAATGGTCCGAAGTGATACTCTAGGGAATGGCACGCAGCCCGGGATAGGGAAATATAACGTCCAGAGATAATAGAGGACTATTCAATAATGAACCCGAAAATGTTAAGATGTAAAGCATACCAAATTCGGACAAAAAAGACGTTTTCCAATCTTTTGCTCACTGTGGATTTGCTCTGTGTGTCCTTACCTGAATATGTTCCAGCGGTGAGTTTGTACTTGCTTGTAGAGTTCCCAATCATGAATCCAGAGTACACAGCATATCTCGTTTCGCCGTCGGGTGTTCCGAGGTCCACTCTCATCTGCATAGGCGTTGATGCCAACCGATGAATCTTCTCCAATCCCAGCCAGAATTCACCGTTTAAGGATCCAAAACCATCACGATATTCATCCCAGCCTCTCGTGAAGTTCACCGAGCCATCGTAGCGTTTTTGAAACACTGCCCACCCCCCACCGGATGTTCTTTGGTCACATAGGATATCGAACTGTCCCTGGCCATCGGGATTGATGGGATATACGCCAGTCTTTGTTTCCCCAGCCGTGTAGTGGGCCGCACAACTGGCTCGTACTACTATCCCTAGAAAATGAATATCTTGTTAGTCAAATATGCATATCCACTAGAGACGCCAGGATATGTTGGGGATGAACATGAAAAAGAGGCTAGTTGTTTTAAACAGCGTTTCTTGGGTTCCAGAGAATCTGTTCATCTAGTGGCTCTCCGCGTCCAATATATGACGGTGACTTCACACCAACGCCTGATGTCAGCCAAAACAATAGTAGGAGCAAGGCAATGTCATTTCCGTCCGTCCTAGAAAAATGAACTTTTTTCATGTATGAACCATCATGATTCGATTGTTTCTGCCTTCACGAAACATGTGATGGCAACAAAGCCATAGAAAAAGAGCATAGGTTTTCCCATTTCAGACCATGTGTCATTCTCTTGAGAATAAGATTATTTGTTTGAGTTGTATCTAAGTTCATCTAAGTTGTATCTAAGTTCACAACTACTGTCAAACAAGGATGACGTAGTCTGAAATCGGAAAGCATTTCGCCCAAGCTAAAAAAAAGAAGGTTTATATGACTAAAGAAAGCCTTGAGCTACATACCTTGATTTCCACTAGATCCACCAGACGCAAATGAACAGTTATCAAGCTTTTTCTTGACGGTGTCTAGTTTGGTAGTCATGTTGTGTAGAGCGGTCAGTATTTCTGGGATCATGCTCGTCTGCTTTGCGATCAGTGGAAGCAGATCCGTATTGTTGGAGATGGACGTCATACCAGTCGAGCCTAGAATAATTGAGAAATGTGCTCTTTCACCTATTTTCAAAATTACGCGACCTGTGTCCGACCTGTGTAGTCGGCACTTGAGAGGCATGTGTTTTGGCTGCCGTCAATCAAACTTCGGATGATTTGTTTTTATTCAAAAAAGCCCAAAATGATCTTAAATTTTAAACCGTTTGAATATTACAAGAAGAAAGACAAGTTTGTTTCTTTTCCGAATTTATAAAGCAAGGATTTTGCAAGAGCAAGCCGTTTTCACATTTGATTGACGGCAGTCAAAACACCAGAAAACGAGAAGGGACGTGAGCAGCGCTGGTCGCGTAATTTTGAAATTAGATATAACATGATAAAGCTAGATGTAGTTTTACAACCAAGTTCCTTTAGCCTGTGGCGCATGCGAGTTTTAGTTCTCTTGTATGCCCTATACCTGTGTATTGTGGGATCGCTGTGGGTTGTGTCGGGCACGTGACCGGACTTGCTGTAGTTGGAGCTGCTGCTTGACACTTTGGGTCTGACGAAGAAGAATATACTTTGAGAAATAAGAATTTGATTGAAGTGACACCTTGGTCGCCATATTGAGAGAATGTGTCCTCTAACATGAAGTCATGTTTAACGTACCACTTGAATCTGTGCAAACATAAACAGCCATCTTCATGTTGTGACTTGCGCAGTGTCCACCTGAAATGTGGCTGAGGGAAGTTTGGGTTCCATCGGAGGTGCCTGTAATAGTACAGCAAGTATGAGTGGTATCTCATTCAATAAATGTAATGAATTAACCTGAGCAGTAACTTAAATAATTGGCTGCATTTTTCTAACTCTGAGCATGATATCCTATCCATCCTATAGTTTATAGCGCGCCATTGGAGTGGTGAGCGCGGCTTTTTTGGCGCGAAAATTATTCTGGCAATACTACAACTTACCTATGAAGTAATAGCTCTGTCCTGGTTGGAATTCCAGTCCATCTGGAGTAGCACTGAACTGCTGAAACACCATAATGTAATAATTAAGGCTCAACGGATCATCACACTTCATGACGAGTCGATTGGTGTTTTTGCTGCTGTCTACAATACAGCCATCATACGATGCCTTGTCCACTATCCACAGATTCTCGAATAGCTGTTCTTTGGGGATGGTGTTTTGAATTTTGGCGGGAACGAGAGCGGGATTCGGGCAGACGATGTTGATTCGGGACATTGGTTGGACATTCATGAAGTAGTTGTCTTGGAAACTGGTATTAAATGAAGAGTGAGGTAAGTGCCATTCAACATTGAAATACCAATTTTAAGTAAATATGTTAAAGAGGAAAAAAAGCAGCGAAAAAAAAAAACAAAAAAAAAAAGAATCGAACGAACATAAGAAAGATAAAAAACATAAAATAAATTTTTATATGGATAACAGCTTTTTTCAAAAGGAAACTAAAACACTCGCATTATTCCATATTTATGCGCGCGTCCTAAAAAGATTTTCCCGCGCCAGTTTGTTGTTGTTTGTCGAAATGAAATCAAAATTAAACTTATAGTTTTCTTTTTTGGTTTGACTCAGTTTGGCCAACGCCAACGTTGGCTTGAAGATATGAATTTTCTTTTCTCGTGTTAAAATCTATTTAATAAAGTAGAAGCTACTAAATTACAATAATGACTTTGTACATTAGAGCGAAAAGTAATACTTCACGTGAAAAATAAAAATCACTTTCTTGTAGCAAGCTGAACAAACACAATGACAAGCAATAGTAAAAAAGGAAAAATATGTTTTTTAAAAGAACCGAAACGCCATTATTAAATCATGTATTTGATAGCTGTTTTGAGTTGGGTTTTTTTTTAATTGGGACTATTGAAAAGTTTTATCGTCCAGACGAACTGGAAGTGCCGGGTTTCGATATTAATTTTTTGACAGCTAAATGGCTTCTCTACAACGAACTTTGTTTTTGTAAAATCCTAAAAAAAAATTAATTTCCTTTCGGTTCTGTTATGATTCTACTTGAAAATGTTCTTCATAGAAGTGACTGTTGCATGTATCGACCCTCGGAGAGTTTATAAAAACAAATCCTTTCAAAATGATATAATTTCAAAATCATTCAAATGAAAAGTCATCAAAGTTAATCGTAATCCTAAGGACTGAAGCATGACGGAGTAAGAGAGACAATAGTATATTTAGGAAAAGCTTTCGCCCTTAACTGGTGGACTTAATTGTTCAACAATTCTGCGTTCTTGTCATTTGCATGTAACTTCTTGTAAAAGCTGTAGCGCGTAGTTCAAATTGAGCATTTTTATCAGTTCAGAACAAATATACAATGATTGTCATTTGGCTGATTGCTTGGGTTTTCAGCTGATGAACTTCTAGTTTCAGCTTTTTCTCAAGAATTTTGCCAGCATTTCTTAAACTTTGTGAGAAACATTATTCAAACAAAAGTAAAAGTGTTTGCTAAGAGATATTGCTATGATTAGCAACCAAACCTCTGTTTTCACGTGGCTTTAGCTGGGATCTCAGTTGATGTTTATACTTACAGTGGATTTCTTGGGTCCCATTGAAGATGAGGGTAAATGATGGTATTCGAAGCTTGCATCAAAAATACATTGACGATGAACATCCAACTCAGATATTTCACCATCTTAGCTCCGCTCTAATGTTGCTTAATTCAGTCTTCGAAGTTGTTGAAAAAACTAACTAAACTACAGAGTGTTTTGAGGTAAATCTGAAGATTTTGCGTGAGTTTGTTCAACACGTATATAGTAGGTCCCATGAAGGGATTACTTCGCAACCGCTACACAAATTTAGAAGTTTAATATGTAAGCGTTTGTGCTCTACTTCATAATTCTTTGGTAAATAATAAAAACTTTTGCGAATGACGTCTTATGCCCTCTTAGTCATCTGCATAACAATGACTTAATCCTTCACGAGCTGACGGAACTGCCTCCATTTAATTTTTTAACTATTTTTTTTTACTTAAACACTTTAAGGAAAACATCGTGCCTGTTTTTTTTTATTTTTTAGAAACTTTATTAGCACAACTCAAACATTACTTTAAGTATATAAATGATAATAATTTTTAGGCTTTATAAAAGTTATACTCGAGGGACAAAATGGCTTAGTGAAGATAAAAAATTGTTAAAAAAACAATGAAAAAGTAGGGTTCATTGCAACGGTAGAATATACGCTAGATACGAAAGCATGTGTTATACAGTCATACCAGTCGTTCGTTTCCGACGCAAATACCGACGTTGCAATTTGATCGGGCGATATTCCAACTTCCGTTGGAACTTGAAAGTTTTAAATTGCAATGTGAAAATTTGAAGTTGGTACAGAAAAAAAATTCAAACTAATTTCACAAAATTTAAAAATTTCAAGTTCCTTCGGAAGTTGGAACATTGCCCAATCCGATTGCAACGTTGGTATTTGCGTCGGAAACGAACGACTGGTATGACTGTAACACTGAAAAGAGATCAAACAGCTTAGTTGATCATGTTAAATTTACTTAATTGACATTGACTCGATGGTTCAGTTTGCTGACTCACTGGGGGCGGACACGCACAAGGTGGTAGACCCATCCTCGGTTAAAAATCGAACTTTGCATTTTACATTGTACTTTCTGGTTTTGTGTTAACATTATGTTAAATTTTGACACACAATGCTTAGTTTTCATATTCGACTTACAACATTTCTTATTCTACTTGTTTGCTTTGCTATTCCGATATACCTTTTTGTTTTGACATGCATCCGTTTCGCATTCGACATTCAACCGCAATCCAAGAGATAAATGTATCGCGGACTCATTTAGCGGTGTCCCCTACCCCCCAGTAGGACATATCAAAACGTTCCCCCATAGGGTAGGCCAGGAACCGCACTCTATCCCTGACGGTTGAAGTTTTTGTTACAAATTGTAAAATGTTACGTTTTCGCCTCGCACGGGGTGACAAAATGTCCCAGCTCCTTCCATCTCGATCACAGAATTGTCAATATCAGGAAGCATTTATATCTTCAAAGTTGTGTGTCAAAAACATAATAAACACAAAACCAGAAAGTGCAATGTAAAATGCAAAGTTCGATTTTTGGCCCCGAATGTACGCCATAATAAAGCGATAGATAAATTATACCACTCAATAGCCAATAATGAATTGCTAATAACACTCGTGACGCTCATTGCATTAAGTTGGAATTTAAAAAAACGCACTGGACACATTCAGTAGTTTTCATTGGACCCGTGAAGTGTCACTAAAGTGTAATAATATGTAATAGTCTATTTCAGAGATTATTAAAACAATTTATAAGATTTTGGTCCAACTGGAGCCACCATACACGTCACGTTCGATAGAGATTTGACTAACTTCAGTGCATGCGTAATAAGCTCGATAGACTTTCACTTGCGAAGTCTCGTGGTTTTGTACTTCTTAAAACACTCCTACTCGTTTAGTTTAAATACCAGTGAAAAACTGCTCTAACGTATCGCAAAATATGACGGAGAGCCCGTTTTCTGTACCCTACACAGCAATAGGGGAGGGGTATTAAAGGGTCCCTCCGGAGATGTCTTCGTCTATAGTTTAGCGCCCTCCATATTTGGATTAATCAAAACACTTCGCTCAGCTTGTTGTTCATCTACGTTCTTGTCTCTGTCAGCCAGGGTCTCCAAAGTTGGCTGTCCCAGAGTTTCTGGCAAGACGATCAAACTGAACAGCCCAGCGAGTAAGGCGCAGAAACCCATCAGACCAAATGGTAAAACTGGGTGTGTCTGGGCCTGAGAGGAAAAAAGTAACATATTGGCATACGGTAATATAAAGTGAAGATGACCACAGGTTACAGCATTAAAATACACGCTAAACGTTAATATGATCTGTGAGCTAGCCATGCCCTGACTTACAGTAGAGAAGACTGGACTTGACTATTTCATTTATCAAGGGCCATCTCAATTTGAAACCATCATTTTGAGATCATTTCCAGAGAAAATTCCTAGTCTCCCTTGCAGCAGCTATTTGTGTCGTCTGCGAGATTAGCAAATAGGATATTTGCATTTGCAATGGTCACGTGTCTGTACTGGAGAGCAAAAAAATTGTTTTAATTCTAAATTGGTGATTCTCTTTAGCCATCTGTAAAGTACTGAATGAAACGATATGTAACCAGTGGGTTAAAACGAAATTTTAGTGCGATCTCTTGAAACAGAACGTAGAAAGTTTGTTTGCTCTCCAGTAAATTTCACCCATGGGAATCACGATGTTCAGTCATTTGCTCTCAGTGAATAAATCAGCAAGTGATTACTGAGTTGCAAAGGGACATTTCCTCCATTAAATCCATCACGAATTACGAAAGGTAACCATTCATAACTTACCAAGAGAACGACAAAAGGGGCTATAGATGCACCAAACTGGTCAAACATGGCCATACTACCCATGCCAACATTCCTGGAATATAAGCAAACAATTTAACGGTCAGGCCTCCTGTGGTAAGGCATTTACAGTTAATTAAATGGTGATCATGATGATAAGGATTCCCATAAGAGTTAAGCCTTTGGACTTGAACGTTCTGAGAAGCCTCAAAGCGAGGCCAAGGGGACCCAGGGATTCAAAACCTATTGTATTGACAAATATAGCCAACGCGTGATGTAAGCCCATACATAGTGGTGTAGGAACGGCAACAATGGTGGGACAGGCGGAATGGGGCAGCTGAAAACTGAGATGAGTGAGTTAAAAGGGATGATTTTCAGTACCTTATTACTGTAGGAAGGATTTCGGCTGATGCGACATAAATGGTGCAGAATGAAATAGATATACAAAATTTGCCTAGCACAGCTCCTGTGATCCTGATGGCCTGGTTTCCTGTATTTTATTACGATAAATAAAAGAAATATTTGTAGAAACAAATATGTCGTGCAGTACAAATCAACTATGTAAGACCTATCTGTACAATAATAGACCCATTGCATGATGACGTTTCATGCCTCTAATACCACAATACCATTCGGTAGTTTCTTTTGTTTTCTTAATTATTACTATTGTCTTCGAATTCTCATGGGAGTTTTAACATTTGAATATCAAAAAAGAAAGTTCGAAAGGGATTGTGGTATTAGAGGTATAAAACGTCATCTTGCTTCAGGTCTATTATCGTTGATCTCACAGCTTAAATAATCTCTGCTTCTTACCCATGTTGTCAGATTGGGAAACTGCTGAAACAAGTACACAAAACAGTGAGGCTAACACAAGACCAAATGCCAGTGCTCTTTTCCTACCATACAGCCCTAAACTCTTTGCATGTCTGAAGAAAAACGAGAGAAGGACTGAATCTCATTTATGACAGGTATGAGGTGTGAAGATGGTAAATAATTTAAGGCATGATGCCGAGGAACATCAATGTCAAGTGACATGAGTTTGAAGTCTGGGTTTACATGGTGCAGCTGCAGTAGATGATCATTTCCAAAAGTAGACGTAGAAACAATTCTTATCAACTTGTCTCCTGCCTGTGAGCACATCCAAACATTTACTCGAAGTTAGGAAAATCCCAGATGCAGGGCAGGCTATAATTGTCTCCTTGTAAAATATTTTATATACTGTACTTACAAATTCATGAACCAAATGGCAAAGATATTAGCAGGAAATTCCACTAGACTTGTTAAAAAGAAATTCAGATAAAGGCTGCCACCCAGTGCACCAGAGCTTAGAGTAACACCATAGTAAACCATTGAGTTAGTGAACCTATAAGATAGGGATTTAAAGCGTGTACAAATTAACTCAATGCAATGCTGATGCTGATGCTGATGCTGATGCTGCTGATGCTGCTGCTGCTGCTGCTGCTGATGATGATGGTGGTGGACGATGAAGATGATCTTGGTGATGTAGGTATTGCCTGATGATGCTGATGATAATGATGATGTCTGATATGGCAGTGGTGGTAATGATAATGATGAAGATGGCAATGATGTCTGATGATGGTGGATCATATTAATGATGATGATAAGTAGAGTTGATGATGTTGAATGGGAGCTTCAGTTTACTATATCTTACCAAGCAAACCACATGACCAAAGTTTTCGTAAGCTGTCGTCTTGGTCGAAATAGGTCAAGAATCTCACCAGATTCATCAAGGGTCTTTTCTTCTTTTTGTACATCAATGTTCAGTTCATTCATGTTTAGGTCTTTGCCATTCAACTCTGCAATCATCTTCAAGGTGCTCTTAGCTTTTGTTTCATTTTTGTGAATAAGATTCCACCTGCAAGACTCAGGGACCCACCTGTGATAGAGAAAGATACATCTGTCAGGAGACTCCATGTCATAGAGAAATCATGTTCCAAGAAAACATGTATACCACATGCATGTATGCTGCTCTCATCAAATTTTGCTTCCACTAAGATGCAAAAAATAGACAGTCGTTGACTGCTTAGAATAAAGAAAGCTGTGATGTGGTTTCTGAAAACATGTTTCCTCTTTGCCACGGGCCTAATAGACTGCAACTTCCTTTTCACTCCAGACTAGCTCACTATTGATGGAGACCCAATTGTTTTAGAAATTAGTGGTTGATTCGCGACTCTCTTTTCCCAGCCTGGGGGAGTTTATGTATGTGAGACTTTGCGTATCTTGAAACAAGCAATTCAAAATCGGTGGGGTGCCATTTTGCATAGCAAAAGGGGGGCTATATGCACCCTAGCTGTACATGCACATTATTTTTAACCAATTACAGGAACCGCGGAGCGTAGTGTAGTTGGGAGGACTATCGGTTTTATTCCTGGTTTTTTTTCACACAAAACAGGTCTAAAAACGGGCTAGAAAGTAAACTTTTCGCTATGTTTTAGAGAAATTCCGCTGTACGAGCATGAATTTTGCTTAGATTAATGCAGTACGTTGATAAAAGCCGACAGGCAAGTCACGCGAAACGATTTTATTGCTCAACTGGCATGGCGTCATGTCAAATGCCAAACAAT
>JAABNW020140883.1:0-12788 GCA_015164035.2 Radianthus crispa | reverse complement strand
CCATTTTTCGATCTTTGGTAATTTCATAGTCCTTTTCATAACACCACCATTGTCATCATCATCATCATCACAATCATTCTGCATCTCATTTCCATGGTAGGTCACTCAAAATGCACTGTATAAGAATCAAGAATTTCTTACATACCTTTGGCTTAAATTTACTAACTTCCAGAGTAAAATACACACTTGCAGTTGCCCTTGGGATTGGCTTCCTTCTTGTGGGAATGCTCCACTTTACAGCATACCGATAGCGTTTGCTATATGGATGGTCCTCTTCTCTAAGGAAGTCAATACAGTATAACCAACTGCTATCTCGTTCCCATGTCTAAAGAGCAAAGGTGGGTATTAAATCTGTGAATATATGGACCGTGTGGCACTATTATGTATAAAATGGAAGTAATGGTAAAGTGTAGTGCTTGGGGATGAGGTTTGAATTATGGGCAAAAGAACTTTGGAATAATATATTTATTCCAAGGGTCTTTTGCCCAGAATTTAAATTGCCCCCAATGGCACTACACTTTACCATGGGTATTAAATCTCTCACTTGTGCCCATTCATGTTTCAAAGACTGATTCAAAATGATAAACAGGGACCATGACGTGATTTGGTGGGCACATAAGGAAGGTTACATATGAAATAGGCCTTAGAGACTTAGATATTAAGTGAATATAAGTTGTTGCACTCCCACCACGCAACCCTATTGCACTCGGGCCAAATGCATTTTATGGGGGGAGGGGGTCACAACATTCCCCAACCCAGCAATTTCTTGACTTCTGTTTTAAACAAAACAGTGGTTGATTAATGACATCGAGCTTCTTCTTCTTGCTATTAGATCGCCCAGCGATGTAGATGATCACCTTGATGAATTCTTCAACCTTTTCCAGCCCACCAGCTACAGTAAAATTTTCCGCACTCATCCACTTGATGTTAGGTATGACTGCTCCTGTTTCCGGGTCAACAGCACCCTTTTCTTCTTCCTGATTTCCTTGTCCTTCGGTTCCGTCTTTTATAAGCTTGTCTTGTTCAGCAATACCTAAATTAACTCTCAATCTTTTCATAGCATTATCGATGGCCTCGTCCACGATTTGATGTGCTTCTTCCTCGAATATCTCATCTAGACTTCGATTGCCCGGCACTATTGTTTTAAATGAAGACTGTTTTGAAGTCATGTTGATAGGAATTTGCGTTATTTATTGTTTTAAAGGAGACAATTGGTGATTTTTGAGGAGATTTTTGACAGAAATGCGAATATTTTTCTTCTCTCGCTCTCCATACACGTTACCATGACAACCTTACCCACTCATGCTCTTGAGCACAAAACAGCTGATCACACACTCCGCGGGCTCTATTAGGGCCCAGGTCTTCTCCTACATTTCATCCAAGTTTACCTTACATTCTTTCCATCAAGTTGTTTTATTCATTCGTCCCAAAACAAAACTAAATTTAGAGAGCCAATCTAAAGGGATTTTAACGCTTCAGCTGCGGTATCTGCTTCCTGATAGGGCATTTCGTGCACTTAGTATAAATTTGTTAGTGTTTTTTTTAGTGATACCCTCGACTGGGTGCGCTAACAAGAGGAATTCGTATGACAGGAGAAGACCAAGTACTTGTGCATGACGACCTATATTGTCCCGATCAAAAATTGGATTTAGACTCTCTGGAGAGCCAAAGACCTTGGTAGTTCCGGGTAAGCTAGACCGTTGAGGACAAATGTAGCACTTGAAACAAAGTCAGGAGCTTTGGAGATGAATGTCCGGGACGATGGGTGTTGGTATCACGGCTCCCTCCCTCGAGAAGAAGCTGTGAATACTCTTATAAAACACGGCAAAAAAGAAGGCTTATTTTTGGTACGGAAAAGCCACACAGTACCCGGAGACTACGTGCTTTCACTTTGGAACAGCAATCAAGCTTTGCACTTCCAGATCCAATGCCGAGGAGATATTTATTTCTCGATAGATGATGGTCCGGTGTTCCATGGTTTGGACTCTTTGATTGATTATTACAGAGAAAATGCAGACGGCTTACCAATTCGTTTAGTTCATTACTGTGCTGGAAACCCTCCTCCCGCCTCAGCCAGACGACATGGAATCCAAACCCCTTTACACAAAGCTTGTATGGAAAGAAACAAAGCTTCGGTTCAAAGACTTTTGAGAGATAACCCTCTGGAAGTTAACGCTCGAAATGAAAATGGCAGGACACCATTGCACATAGCGGCGCTGATTGGCGCCGATGATATTGTGTTTATGTTATTACAGTGTAATGCTGATCCGAGATGTCGAGATAATAATGGCCATACTGTATTGATGGTGAGTATTAGGACGTCCTCTGAATACAGGAATAATCAAAGTAACAAGATCATGTATTTTATTTGGGTGTGAGCAAGACTTTGCCGTGGTATCTGTCTCAACATGTTAGAACTCTTTGAGGAAGTGTCAGAAATCTGAACGAAAGATTGGCCTTTGTTGTTTTAGGGTGAATTTTAGGGGATCGCATTATGTAGGAATTCTTGTACTAAAATGTCATAAGATACCATGGAGTGGTTATCTTGTTGTTGATTGCCCTTTTGTTGACATTCCAATGTTTGTGACACATATTCATGTCACTACATTCCAATGTAAGAGTGGCTTTGTTGTTTAGTCTTGCACGAGTGATTTATTTGAATGACCTTAGATGCAATCTTTTTGAACAAAAGAAGTTTGAGAATAATTAGTTAAAAGAATGAAAATAGATGAACGGTAGGATATGCCTTTTAGGATTTCATTTCATAAGAACACTTTTAGTTAATGCATTTTTCATGGCCATCAAACTAACAGCTCCATTGACTAGTGCATAACAAATCAATGGCATCCCCTGGCCTAATTACCTGGGGATTAGATTTGAAAAGATGTCTAATGCAGTACTAAATGCCTGGCCATTCCCTGCCTAAGGCAGCATTTCTGTAAAGATTGTAAACAGTCCCATTCCCCAACTTATTAACCGATTGAATACTTTTACAGGTAGTCCCAATGGGATGAACTTTTTCCTAATTTATTCATTCTTTTGTTTTTCCTCATTGCTTGCTGTTTTTTATTTCCTTGCCTACCATGTTTCTATTGGCTACTTACTTCTCTCTCTCTCTCTCTTGCCTTTTACTGTCACTTTCTCTTTTACTCCAATAAAAGAATTAACGTCTGAAATGTCAGTAAGTATTCTCTCTTCTTATGGGGTATAATTTACATATTTTCCACTAATGTTACATTTTTTATTTCCCATTCAGTAAACATGTTTTATAAATCTTCCATCTTTTCATTTGTTCACTTTTTTTTTTCATTTCCTTTTAAGTGTGCATGTATTGGAAACCACCCATCAACATGTAGAATTCTTGTACAACAATGGGGTGCTGACATCCAGGAAAGGTGTCCCAATACAGGGTGTGTTGCACTTCATGAGGCTGCTGCCAGAGGCTACACAGAGTGTTTTCAAATGCTCGTTGAACTGGGAGCACCTCTACACCCCAGAACAACGGAAGGAGATACTCCTCGGGACCTGGCACTACGACATGGTTATGTACAGATTGCCGACATGATTGATAATTATCCATTGCCACCTCCGAAGACTAGTTCTAGTTTATGGCTACATGAACATCTAGACAGAAAGGTACAATTCACAGGAAGATCAGTTTTGAAAATGTTTAAAGCTTGTCTCAGGATCGTATAATAGTTAATGATGTACCCAAGGGTATTATATTTGTGACACAGTATAAGTTTTACTTTTTGCATCAAAAACTTACTTTTCTGAGTGAGAATAATGTTGGATATTTTTGCAGGGATCTGTTCTTCTGTTTCAAAAGTGGGCTCTGAAGGATGGCCAGTTTCTAATTAGACTGAGCACCAGAGATCATGGTTATTACGTGCTGTCCCTTGTACTAAACAAACAAGTGTATCATTATCAGATCAAGAGTAGGGTAAGTCACTGTTTTGACATTCACCAAATTTATTATGAATCAACTGACGGGGTAATCTTCATATAACCTGGCATATGGAAATGATGATGATGATGATGCATTAATGATGATGACAATAATGGGAAGATGATGGTGCATTGATGATGTGATGATGATGATGATAATGATGATGCAATAATCATGATGATGATGATGACAATAACAATTGGTTGATGATGATGCAATGATGATGCAATAATGATGATGACTCAACTTGTAAAGCCAAAATGTTTACAAAAGCCATTGTATTTACATAAAAAAAATAAATGAATAGAAAACCAAATTAAAAAATGAGCAAAGCTTAGCAACATTTTGGAAAGGCTTGAAAGTAAGGCTGTGTTGTTAAATTCTCTTACAGTCTGATCGCTGGTTTTACATTGACGATGGTCCATTATTTGAGACACTGCCGCATGTGATTGACCACTACAGTAAACATGCTGATGGGCTTCCTGTGTTACTACAGTATTCTATCCCCCCAGATGGGAAATCCCCAGTTTCTTTAGCGAGAATACTTCAAAGAAGTGCTTCAGCCGTAAGTAAATACTGGCCCTCGTAGACTGAATAGAGAAGATTTGAATTTCTTGCAAGTAAAGGGATGCTTGACTTTAAAAGTTGGATGATAAGGTATTTCAGAGGATTGGAACAATCAAGGACATGATACTCCCTTTTAAAAAATCAGTATGCCTTCCAAATTTGAAGGGTTTGGGAGGGTATATTATTGTGTAGTACCAGTACATGTCCATTCCTCATCCAATGAGGAGGATAGAAAGTTATGAAAGAGGAAAAGTCTCTTGATTTTTCTGTAATAATAATCTTTGATTTGTTATTAGTAATTGCTGTTTTATTCACATTTTAATTTTCTGTCTTTTAGGAAAATGTAATCGAAGGCAGTACATCATCGCGGAAATTTTCTGAGCCCAAAGCCCTTCTAACCCGGTCTTTCAGTGAACACTTATCTGCAGGATTTCCCCCACCCCTTCAGGATATTCCATCCCACCCTCTACCTCCACCATCAATACCACCACCCAGACTACCAGCAACACCTGGTAGACGACCACCTCCACCTTTGCCACCCACTGAACAAACATCTCAGCCTCCTCGACCTCCTCAACCTTCTCCACTAGGTGACTTCATCATATATCTACATGTTCTTCTTGTTAATAGCCAATGAGTGCAAAAGTTCTAATAATAATGCCAACCAGAGATTAATTGTACATTAATTATTGGGTTTATATAATTAATTTTTATTTATTAGACTTTACCACTCTGAGGTGGTGGGGCAAGCCTTACAGGTTTTATCCCAATTACAAGGCTCCCAAAAGATTGAATTAGAATTTGGAAGTTGATTTTTATGGAAGGAGGAAAACTGTGGTACCGGGAGAAAACAAACTCAACTTACATATGATGCTAGTATACCAGATGCCAGGTCTGGTAATCAAACCTGTGACCATAGTGGTGAGAAGTGAGCACTCTCACCACTGCACCACCCATGCTCCCTGGGTTACTGCAATATTCATAATTACACAGACACTGATAATGTGAAGTGCTCACTGGATTTTTGCAAAAATATGAAAGGTACCAACTGATTATCATTGATTGACGGAAGCAATAACACTGTTTTGAACTTCAGTGTCAGCGTAATCATGAAAATCGCAGTTAGGAAACAAAGCAGCAATTATTTGTGGAGAGCTACCTTTGGTTACAATGGTAGAGGAGTCTATAAGAACTTGATGTAGCAGTTGCACCAGTGTTAAGAATGATTATCAAAATTCTCTGTTGTCATTATCAGCATCTCAAGACAAGTCACCAGTGCCAACACAGCACACTCTGATCAACAGAGAAGACCTGGAGCTTGGTGCCGAGTTAGGACAAGGAGAATTTGGATCAGTTCTCAGAGGAGTTTGGAAGGATCCCAAAGGAAAAAAGGTGGGTTTTGAACGTCAACAACCAGCCATTTTTTTAATCTGTACTCACTAGACAAACTCCTCTTCAAATTTTGCGAGGTGTACCAATAATGAAGAACTCAGTAGGGTTTTCAGAGTGCTGAACCCAAGACAGTTCTCAGCCCCTGATTTTAAAATGGACTATTTTCTAAGAATGTTGTTTTTGCTCTACCCCAAGTCAATATCCTGTAACACAACACTAGGGGAAAACGTCTGTGTGTGCGTGCATATTGGCACGTTTTCTTAGAATTTAGAGAGTTTAAGGGAGAAAAGAAATGTTCATTTTCTCTGAGATACAAAAAAGTTATCTGGTATACTTTTGTGAGAGGAGAAAATGTCTTAATAAAGACAACCTGAAAGTATTAGCCCTAACTTTCAAGAACTTTTCTTAACTTTTGACATTTTGTAAAATGCATTGTTCAGGCAAGTGTGAAAGTCAAATTTGCATATTTTTCTAATAGCAAGAAGAAAGGACTTGGAGCATGCGCCGTGTGTTTTTCACCTGTGTCCTGTGACACAAGTAAGAGTTTAGGAAAGTTGTCATTATGTGATCAAGTCCACAGTGTACTTATATCTTTTTTGTGGCTACTGCCTTGAAGAGGCAAAGCCACTATGTCATCAAGTAGCGAGTGAGTGAAAGAGTGAGTGATGAAATTCGGAACCATTCGTCAGATCTTTGTAATAATGGTTGACCTTCGGAACTAATCAGGAATAATATGACAATCGACTCCGAGCAATAAGGAAACTTTGGAACCAATCACGAAATCCCTGCTAGTGCCGAACGGATGACGCCAGACGATGAACAATGACGACCTACAACTTCGCAAACAACCCTCATGGTGTCTGATGATTCTCCTTGATTTTTGTTTTTCTTCTTAGACTGCTGTTGCACTTAAGACATTGCACCCAGAAAAAATTGCCCATGGAGAACAGGTATTTGTGATCAGGAAGACTTTCTTAGTTCTTGCATCATGTTTTTCTATTTCCAAATGTACGAAGTTTGGCTCAGCCAACCTTGTTGCAGTTAAAAATGATGTGATTGTAAACTCAGTTGAAACTTTATTATTTAATACAAATATCCATCTTTTAGTTGTTAACCATTGGCTATTTTTCCTTTCATTACAAATGCTAGGAATTTCTTCGTGAGGCGCGTGTTATGTATGGCTTGAATCATCCATGTATTGTGTCTCTGATTGGTGTTTGCCTTGGACCGCCTCTTATTTTGGTAAGTTTTCTGCATGTGTTCTCTGTGTAAGTTATTGTACGCTATCTTTACAGTGTGTAATCACTTTGGTCAAAACACACCCGAACCCAGCTAGCCTAAAACATGTTACGATTTCTTTGTTTTCCATAGGTGCAAGAACTAGTTGCTATGGGAGCTCTTTTAGACCATTTGATAGATCACCAGCCTGAAATAACCCCTAGGGACCTTAAGATATGGGCATCTCAGATAGCATGGGGTATGATGTACCTGGAGAAAAAACGCTTTGTTCATAGAGATCTTGCAACTAGGAACATACTGATGGCTTCCAAACATCAGGTAAAGTGACTTTTGCCCCTGAAATAACATGATTGTCTCAAGGAGAAGATTGTATTCTAAGTCTGTGTATGAGCCTTGGAGTTAGGGACACATCATTAATCTATGGGTACTATTGCAACAACTTTTATGCATCACAGAGGAGGAAAAAATCCAAAGTATTTTATAACTGGTTTGCCATAGGCATCCCAGTGAAAATATTTTTATCTGCAGGATCTAGGATTCCTAACGCAAAGTATCATATTCTGGTTTTCAGTTGAAGATTAGTGATTTTGGTCTGTCCAGGGCTGTGGGCTCAGGTAGTGATTACTACAAGGCCTCCCAAGGTGGAAGATGGCCAGTTAAATGGTAAAATAAGATATATATCACTACATTTGTTTATCATACTGTTAAATAATCTACCATAATCCGCTGGCTGTGTGACAATGTATCTTATTTCAGACCACATGTCATTCCCTTGAGTATCATTTCTTTGTCCAATGTTTGTGCAGGAGAAGACATGAATATGGATGGCACCTCAAACAAAGAATCATATTCTGTAGGGAATGACATGTGGTCTGAAATGGGAAAACATGGTCACTCAATGGATTAGGTCTGTTGCCAGATTTGGTGCCATTCTTATGACCATTTTATCCATCATCAATCTATCCTACTCATCTCATGCATTCAACCACCCACCCACCCCTCAATGCAATGCCTTTTTTCGACTGCCAATCCTATGACATCTTTCCTACCATCCTATGTACTTATTGAATGAGTGGGAGGGCCGGACGGAAAATATTTGGCTTGAGGTCATGCCATATGGACTGAGCGCAGCAGACGGCTTTCAAGCAGGGCCGGACAGGTTTTTCCAGCCCACTTACTTCAGCCCATCCGGCCCCCATCATGTGACTTTCTCCATTGGTTTTATTAGAGCAGGCACGAAGGGCAATATTGGTCATATGATAAATCCACTTATCCAATCTCATTATTATTCATTCTGTTTTATTTTGAAGTGACAGTAAAATAGTGTTCTTCACCAATAACCATATTTCTTTTCCATGCCTGGTTTTCATTTTTAGGTATGCACCAGAGTCTATAAATTATGGTACATTTTCCCACAAGAGTGATGTCTGGAGTTATGGAGTAACACTCTGGGAAATGTATTCATTTGGTCAGTTACCATATGGTGAAATGACAGGTGGAGAGGTGTGTGTAGACCCCATCACCTTGCAGAACCCTTGAAAAACTTGCTTTGGTCTTCTTGACTAACAATCTGAAATCCACTCATATATATATATATATATATATATACTGATACCTGTATGTTTGACACACCCAAAGTTTTCTAAACTCTTGGTAAAAATGCCTAATACCTTGTTTTCTATTTCAGACCCCTAGAGTATCATTTCTTCATCTAAAATATGTGTATCAAAAGATATATAAAAATTGATAGAATCTAATAAAGAATCGTATTCTCAGGAAAGTGACAGATAATCTGAAAGTGGAAAATATTATAACTAGGACGACATGGATTTGGTCCACTTTTGTAGGCTGAACATGAGTATCTTTCTTTTATAGGTCATTAGATTATTAGAAAATGAAGGCAAGAGGCTTGAGAGGCCAGATGCTTGTCCAGAACATGTGTACAAATTGATGTTAAGATGCTGGGATCTCAAGCCAGAAAAAAGACCGACCTTTCAAGAGCTGCATAACATATTCAGTACAGATCCATTATATGCTGATGTTCGTCTGAAGGGAGGCAAAACAAGCTGAAGTCCTATCAATAATTTAGTTCTTTATCATAGTGATATTATGTCTATCTTTAGAATTGTAAAAACTGTGGAGTTCAATGTATCATTTCAATTTACTAGCTAGATAGTCTCAGTGAATCAATGACTGATATAGTATAATATTGATTCTCTTTTACCCTGTTAGGGTCTTGAGTTTAATACCTGGTCTTATCATCACATGCCATTGGATCTCTATTGTTAGCTTAGTAAAATTAAGAGTTTTGCCGAGTCTAGGCCATAAATACTGAGTGAATATTATGAATATTAGACATTCATCATACATCAGTCATGTTTATTGACTTTTCCACACATACAAACTCATTTAAAAGTTGAAGGTGTCAGTAATGTGTGCTCTGTCAAATCTAAACATTTTGGAAAAAATTCCAAGGTCCTGTTTCAAGTGTGTTTCATCAATGCTTTTCAAAATATTTAATGTTGCTACACAAAGAATTCAGCAGTCTGAATGTGAGGCTAGAAGGGCAGCATCTGTTGTTAGAAAAATGTTGCTTCCCAAAAGCACAAAAGAGAAACACAGCAAAGGGCAAAATATCCAATAGTGGTAAAAATATATAGCAGATAGAACATAATGTCAAACCTTGGCTTTGCTTGACATCATAGTAAGCTGCCAAAAAATTATTAACTGACATTCAGATTTAAAGTAAAAGTTGACAAAGCTTGAATCATTTAGGTAATGCATTTATCAGTTCATGTAAATTCTGACTTCATGCAAATTGCAATTTATTTTTCTCTTGTCAAGAAATATAAAATCCTAATAAAAGACATAGTTTATAGGAAAAATACATTGAAAAGCAAGTAAAAATTGATTATATTTTAGTATCTACATGGGACATAGTTATTCTGTTTTATTCTGGGTGGTGAATACCCAGTAACTAAGTTGCTCATTTTATATTGAATCGATAGTGGGAAGAAACAGTAGATTTCCTTTCACAACCATTGGTGGTGGAGTTGAAATTGTCAGAGGGGTGGCACATTTGCTACTTTGTTTCTAGTTTCTGAAACAGAAAACCAAAAGGATACAGTATAAATCGCCACTAGGAGTTTTGGGGGATCCCCCTACCCAGCTGTTTGCTGCCCCTGACCACATGTCGATATACAACACACATTTGAGTTAACCATTTTTATTAGTTGGGCTCCCTGTGGCCTTATTAAGGTCTTGGACTCGAGATTTACTAAAACTGCTTTAAATTCAAAAAATTATAACCCTTTTAGGGATTTCAAACTTTATTTTTCCATTTATATCATTTCTCCCTTTATCATATTAATCTATTATTTAAGATTATTAATGTCAAGTGTGACCCACCCCCTCCCCACAAGGTAGATGTGGTGATGTGGGAGCGCAGTGGATGCTTATCGTAATACTTGAGTCTCTTCATCTTCCATCATGGCTTCGGCCAAAAAGAAACAGGACGAAAAGAACCTTAAAATACTCCGAGAACTCGCTTCTCAGCCCTACAACAAGAAATGCTTCGACTGTGGTCAAAGAGGTCCCACATATGTGAATATGACCATCGGATCGTTCGTTTGTACGTCGTGTAGTGGAATTTTGTAAGTCCAGTTCGTTCCTCTTCCTTCGACTTTCTCAGCTTGAGTGAGGCCTGTTTTCTAACGTTTTCTTCCTCTCTTCTTCACTAGACGTGGTTTAAATCCACCTCAGAGAGTAAAGTCCATATCTATGACCAGTTTTACACCACAAGAAATAGAATTTTTGCAAGGAGCGGGAAATGAGGTGAGTGGATTTGAAACGTCGTTAGTGTGTTCGAGTACAGTCTGACTTCGAAGTGTCTTCCTCTGCATAAACGACCACTGCATTGAAAAAACATTATTTTAACACTGAGTATGGTTAGATCAATACTCAGAACTATGGATTAGGGATTGAAGAATGCAGTAGGTTTTGCACTTTGTAATATTATTGATTTAGAAGTGGTTAGAAAGTTTAAAGTAGCATGGACGACTGTCGAGGACAGTGCTTGTTTACCGGCCTCCAAGACTCTCTCCATTTTGTACTTCTGCTATCATTGATTACTCTTAAAATTCTCATTTTTGCAATATTTATATATTAATTCAACCTTAAAACCAAAGAGTAGTCCATCATAGTAATGCCTTAGGATTTAAACTCGAGTTTTGCTCAAAATATATTTGTACAAAGCCGAGTGTCGAATACAAAGTCAGAAGCAAGTCGCTTCAAAACCAATCAATTCACTAATATTTTACCAAATATTAATCCCATATAAACGTATCTTACACACACTATCATACTCCTTCCCATCCTTTTTGTTATTTGCCTTAATCAACGTGATCAAAAACAAAGTTTGCCATGTAGTTTTTTAGAATGGTTTGTGTTTGCTATTCAAAGGTACCAACCCCTTTTCATCATAGCTCTTGATTTTTTCAACAACTTTGCTATAAGCTTCATACTTTTTCTTCTGTTTATAATATTTTGTCTCTCTTGATATTATAACTCCGAATTAAACTATAGAAAAGAAAAAGTATTCATTTTCATACCATATCCTATCTGTGGGCTGGAAAAATTGGAAATGAGATACTCATAGAGATGTATATTTATTCAATCAGTTTTATTCCAAAATTGTCACGCTTCGTCTTTTCTTTATTACTATAAAAGTGTGAGATCCTATAATTTATATGAATTCAAAATCCAGTCTACTTCCTTATGTTTTAAATTTCTAATATACAGTTAAAATTGATAACATGTTCAAATGTAACATTTTTATTTGGAAGCCCTTCATTACCTTATGAATATACAATCAGAATTTTACCAGATACCAGTTTATTTCAACCCCAAGTATTTTTCACACTTTAATAGAAAACATGCTAACCTTTGAAATCAGATACTGAGGTTGTAGTATCAGGCTGTGATGTCCTTGCAAGGGCACACCTCCCAGGATAAGAACAGCTTAGTTTGCAACAAAAGAATTAGCCATCTTCATTTGGCAGATGGTACATTTGTATTTTTTCATAATTACAGTGGGAAATAACAAACAAATTGTCAAGAGTTTTTAAAATATTTCAGTTTTGTCACACAATACTTTGAGCTTTCTCTCCTGGATGCCTTCTTTACAATAAATTTTAAAGATTTCATGAATTTCCTTCCTTGACACTTTTCTTGCCACTCCATGAGACTACAGAGAAGCCATAATGTGCTCAATCATGTTACTCTATTTCAGATGTGTCGAAAAACTTGGCTAGGCTTATGGAACTCTGCAAACAATCCAGAACCAGAATCTAGAGATGAGCAAAAAGTTAAGGACTTTATGATTCAAAAATATGAGAGACGGAGATGGTATATTCCTCCTCAGCAAGTTAGTGCATCCTCTAGTTCTAGCAGTAACTCTGTTCCAGAAGCTAAACCTCTCAAGCAACTCTTAGGAAAAGATACACCTACTGTACAAGTAAGTGAACAAGCTACTGAATGCTCATTGTTTACCTTCAAACCTTGCCTCTTTAACAAAACCCAACATAATACCAGTATTTTCCAGTATGTGTGTTGGGTTAGGGTTAGCTGTGAGTTAGCTGTA
>JAABNW020140661.1:0-12798 GCA_015164035.2 Radianthus crispa | reverse complement strand
TATTTACTAGTTAGTTGTTTCACACTTTTAGAGTGTTTACACTCTAAAGAATAGGCAAACTTGCAGTGATTGTTATTACAGTATATGTTTTCATCAAGTTGGTTCAAGTTTTTATTAAGTGAAGGCTGTATGACAAATCCGTTTATCCTTAGGGACAAAATGAAGCTAAGAAAAATGAAGAAAGCTGATGAAGAGGCAGAAAAGATAAAGTAAAAATTCATGTCATCTAGAAATGTTTGAAATGGTGTATGCTATATAGTGAGCAATATCTACATCATATGATAAGTCAGGTGGTAACTACATACATTTGCCAACCACATACTACCATTTGCAAGCGACTGTTAAGTGTGAATATTTTTCAACTTTGATGGGTTGTCTGGTGTCAACAGCATCGTTTATAGGCTGGAATGTTCGAATTTTCACGTGCAAACGAGAAGTTTCAAATAGGTTTGGTTGTGGGAAACTATGGATTTGTCTCGTTATATTTGACGTGAGTTAAACTAAAAATGCTTACCTGCAGAATATTAATGCTAGAAAAGACAATATTTTTTGGACATATCAAAACTTGTCGCTGTGTACTCAAAATGATGCCGCCGACACCAGACAACTTACCGTTTGAAACTTGAAACCAAAAAAAAAAAATTCACACTTAACAGTCAATTGCAAATGGTAGTACTGTTACCTTGTTGACCACTTACCATTATTCACTGTTACCTGACTGACTGCTTACCATAATTTCCTAACCATTACTTTACCAACTGCTTACTGTTACATTCTGTTACCTTATCGAACATGACTTACCATTACCTACTTACAGACTACTTGCTGCCCATTTACTGATCACTACCATGTGGTGCAGAATGTCTATTACGCACTCATACTGTACACTGTACATAAAGAGGTAATGACTTTTTCTTTAAGACAATTTATGGCCAGTCAAGGAAATGAAGCTCAGGCACAATGTATGTCACATAAGAAGAAACAGGCAAGTGTGAAACATCC
This sequence comes from Radianthus crispa, assembly GCA_015164035.2. Classification (NCBI taxonomy): domain Eukaryota; kingdom Metazoa; phylum Cnidaria; class Anthozoa; order Actiniaria; family Stichodactylidae; genus Radianthus; species Radianthus crispa. The sequence continues at coordinate 11,796 of JAABNW020140661.1, read as the reverse complement.
AATGAAAGTTGTTGGTTGTATCAATACACAGTTTTGTTTTCTAATAAATTGATCCTATAAATCCCTTACAGCAAATGCACTTAAACCATGAAACAAAAAAATTGATCTATATAGTTAGTTGATAATAACAAATAGTAGTATATTTTTTAGTGACTACCGGTAATAGTAATTATTGTCACTCAAATGTAACATTCACTACACAACGATAAGTACAGAAGAAACCCTTTGTGATACCATTTGTGATCACTTACTGGGTATTTATTTATGTAATGAATGTTCTGGAACTGAGTAGAGTGGCTGTTAGATACTAACTACTCTTTGTCATTTCATGGTTTAAGTGCCTTTGCTTTAAGTAGCTTGATGATATATTGCTGTGGTCCTACAAGTTCCTGCTTACCATATAATATACATTTTATGTTCTTGCACAAAGGATCTAATTAGGTTGTGATGCCTTTGATCTAATTTTAATCAGCATTAGCAGACCTCTCACCAGTGTCTTCTGCCAAAGATTGCTACCACAAAGTAAAGGTTATTGTTCAATGGGGTTGGATTCCATTTTTATTCTTTTCCATCTCATGATGAAGGAGGGTTTCAACTTCCCCAGCATCTGCCACTGTCTCCACCCGATTACTTACCTCTAATTTTCATTCTGTAGAATCAAGTGTCTCTTCCTTGGGTGGATGATCATCCCGAGGTGTTTCAAGATCCTCATTTTACATTCAGAAAGCAAAACTCAGTTGAAAACAAAAGAGCAGCTGATTTCTCATCAGAGGATGTACCTTTGCCAACAAGTGGAAACAATAAGACATGGGGAAACAGCATTCAAGGTATGCGGTAAAATACTTTTGTTTTCTTGAAAATTACCTTCCTTTACATCAAAGGCTTCCATGGTTTCTGTCATTGCTCAAATTTATCCATCAAACATTATTCTCAAGTAAAACATTTGTCTGTAAGCTTCTGTTCAATACTTTATGAACTCATCAATGATTTTGCAATTTTTTTAGTAAAAGTATAAAATTTTATAGCCATACTTCTTTCTCTATAAACAGAAAATCCTTATGATCTCACAGTGGTTTCAGATATTCCTGAAGATGCAACATTGGCAGAGACATATTACTCACAATTTGATGATGAGTTTGAAGCCAGTGATAGTGACAGTGACGTTTGTGATAATGAAGAGACTTTGAAATACACCAGTGATGACGAGGAAGATGACTTCAGTGCTCTAATGGATCAAATGGAAAGTGCTTTAGAATATAGTGCAACTGAGCTGGATTCATCATTATCTGATGAGATTGTGGGACAGGGATTGTCAATGACTATGAGGGAACAAAGAATGACAAATTTGAGAAAGTATCCTTATCAACTTATGCGCATTATTACTGTAGAAATCATAGACAGATTCGCTCCAAGCATGGAAGATGGCCTGATCCGATATAACCAAAAAGAGGCTAGTGAGACATCTGTCATATACAGTGTGGGCTTTCCCCCTATGACATTCAGGCTCAAACATGTCTCTTACAGAAGCTGATGTATGAAGGTCGTCTCTTTTTGGAAGAGGACCACCCAAACAACTGACTAGCCTCATTTTGGTTACATAGACCCATCAGGCCACCCACGTCCACCCACCATGTTCAGAATCAGTGTATTCTAGTTTTTGAGACAAGGGATTCCAGGTGACTTATATTAATAATGTCCATGGATTAGAACTCCATCCCAGTTGTTACTCATCACTGCTCCACATGGCTTGAATTCAATCTTTAATTATTGTCCTTTAAAAAAGAGGACCAACGAATAGTCAGAGGGGGGCATGCACCATTGGCTTCCACAAAAAAGAAAAAAGAAATACTGATTTCAATTAATAAGCTGTCTTTGCCTTAACCCTTGACCTTCCTTTATGATTAGAGAGTGTATCAAACTTCTTGGAGAAATTGAGTTCCAGAAAGTTTACATCTTCCTAAAACAAGCACGGTTTGGAGAAGAAGTTCGAAATGAAGAATCAATTGTGGCTGGTCTGGCAAAAATTGTCAAGAATCCTAGAGACTGTTTTATAGTGGATCAGTTGCTATTTATGGAGAAACAAGCTGAAATTGCAGCAATGACATGACATAATATATGCTTAACACCAAAAACATTTTCATGTAATTGTCTTGCTGTACCTGTTGATGAAAAAAGCTGTTCTTAACGATTCTTTGATCAGTAGTGCTGTATCTGAAGAGAAAAAAAAAATAGTTGATGAACAAAATAACCAAGACCTAAACAACCATTTTGTGACGGCAAGAGGTAAACAAGAGATGAATGCAGGACCAAATATTAAAAAAACTACATTTGATATCATAACAGTGCAATAACATGGAGCAATTTTCATTGCAGATTGTCTTGCAATAGTATTGCAACATTAGTTGAAGCCATTTACCCCATAATAGAGATGCCACAACGTGCAAATTATTATTTATTCAAAATATTTCCTTGTTTCTGATTGGACTGTCGCTCCCGGTTAATTTTTCATACCAAGAAAGACAATGTCACAGTGCCGAATAAGTAAAATTATTTGGCGTTATGACATCACAGTGCTGAATAACTAAAAAAAATATTGGATGATTTAAGTCACCACCTTTCAAAACGGCTTCCCTGGGAAGATTTGCAGAAGACGTGATTGAAGGCTAAATTCAAGGATTCTTCCCCGTAAAGAACTTGAAAACTCCAGAAAATCAAGTTAACTAAGCCTCAAAAAGATAAGTGGATACTTGTTGAAGAATATCTAAAAGAAAAACAAGCAAAAAATTTGATCGAAACGAGTCAAACAACTAGCTGCAGAATTACATGCTCAGAAATGCTGTGAAAACATTTTAGAAATATTTTGAATAAATAATTAAACAATTACTTAATTTGGCTATCATTATAGTATAAAATTATGCCGAGGTGGATAACACTCTCCTCGTTTTGCATAATTTTTCATTTACTCAGCCTCATCCAATAATTGTTTAGCAATTAACTCTTGCTGAATTCTTCCTTTTGCAAATGTTGGCTGCAACTTGCATTGACGTAGCACTTAAGAAGTGCTGCACTGCCATTGCAAGTCAAGTAACAGAACAAGTTAATTGACCTTTCATTTGTAAAACACCCTACATCAAATAAAGACTTCATACGTGTGTAGTATAATATTTGGGGTTGTTTTGGACTCAATATATTTGGCACATTAGTGCTTGTGTGTCGTGTGTCGTGTTTCATAGGCAACAAAGTTACAATACTCTAAGATTGGGTAAGAAGTTAATAAAAGCTTCAAGAAAATAGGTTGGTGCCCAGTTCTCATATGGGTGACTGGGTTACCACACACGTCTCCCAAGAGAGTAGAAACCAATCTCCACCCCTCTACCCACTGTAATGTACCTATCAATGTCTTGCCCCAACAGGGGGAGTGTAGGTAACGTCAGGCTATATTGAACACAAAACTTTGCCAGAACCTGGGGCCACTCCACATTTTTTGACACAAAGTTAATTCTGTAACCACAACAATAAATATGTGAATAAGTATATAAATATGACGTCCCCAGGATATGGGCTGTTGACAAAAAGATATGAAAAATGTCAATAACCCCTGCATGGGTAAGCCAGCACTTCCATTGTTGGAAACATTGATAGGTGCATAATTATAATATGTTGTGCATAAAAGATGTGAACCACACTGCAGATAAATATGGATGAAGAAGGTGTTTATTTTGACTTTTTTTCATCCATTACAGCTGTACATACTTTCCAAACCTCTCCCCCCAAAGGAAACTGAAACGGCACTTCTACATAGGGTTGCTCTTACTAGTAAAACAATAATCCAAGACTTTGTTGACCAAATAATATAATAAAATAATAAAATTACACAACATTAGACTTGCTTGATAGATCATGCTGACTTTTTGCCTCCTTTTCCACTTCTGAAATCTGAGACACTTTAAAAATAAATCATATCACGATTTTACCATTTTACAGTTCCATTCATAGACCATGAACAATAGGTCCAAATTGAGGCAGAGTTGCTGTGCATGACATGGGCAACAACTCATCTCAACTTAGAGCTATTATTTGTGGCAATGAATTGGAAATGTAAAACTGATTATTGCATGAACAAACTAATATAAAAGCTTTTTATTTTTATAAAGCTGCCTATACGTACCACCAGCCTACTTCAAATGGAATCTAACAAAGGAGTAACAGTCAGAGTTGATGTGGTGTTACATTCCTTCTCTTCCTTCTCCCTGTTGAATCATCCCATTCTTGACCTATTTTCAAAACCCCATATACACCCAACATGTATCCAACTGAATCCGAACCATCATTCTTCAATGAGGCTGTTAACTACTGAATGATGTACATGTATCTTCCAAGATAATAGAATTCATAGGGAACTTTCCCTGTCACAGTCAGAAGCTACTGACATGGGTGGAGTATAATTTTAATTATAACAATTAAAACTGCCAAATATAACCTTTGATGTTCAGAGTCTCTGAGATCAAAGAGTGTGTTCCTTTCTACAATAAAATGAGGTTTGAATTCAATCACAAATTATTTCTATCTAATGCACAGAATGAGATTTAATTTCTTCCCATGTACTATTAGATGTTGCTTTGAATTCCAAGTCTTTATACCCCATAAGATCATTTACCCTAAATGTCCAGGTGTATTCATACAAATCCTTAACAACAGGATGCACTGGTTCGCACTTAGCAAACTTTGCAAGTTCATTGTTATAATCCCATTGCTGTGGTCCTAGATAATGAGCATAATGAGTCTTGTTGTCCCACTTTGACATCTTTGCTTTAAATTCTTTCTCTTCTTCTGATAGCATTTCTTCCTTGGAAGGCAGTGACACCTTTCCAGATAGAACACTCACCACAAATTGAGCTTGCAGGCTGAATTGTGGAAAGGGGCAGATTCGGATCCCTAAACCAATGAATGACATGGAAGGATGATTGATATTAAACAAATGTTTATATAGATGTGTTACATGGTTATCCTTTACTGTTATGTCACAGTCATCAGTAAGGAAAGGAAAGGAAAAATTGTATCCAGTGCAAAAGATGATGCAATCAGCTTGTCTTGTTTGGCCATCTTGGAAAAGAACTCTCCCATCATCAAAGACTTCTTTTATCACTTGATGTTGTTCAAGGTTGTCTGGTAATTTGCATGTGAATGGCTTGCGATAATGGCTTAGATAAACAGCTTGTGCACTGTCCCATAAATCAAGGCTGATATCAACTCCAGAAGCTGCTGCTCCTAGCAAAACAACTTTCTTGTCTTTAAAAGGTTCTGGATACCGATACTCATGGCTGTGCATTATGAGACCAGGGAATTTCTCAATGCCTGGAATTGTTGGTATTCTAGGCTCAAAATAATGGCTGTGAATAAGAAACATTTAAATTTTAAAAAAAATGATGTAAATGTAAAACTGTAATTAATTATTAGTAATAAGCAGAATAGCATAAAAGAGTTAACAGCGAATAGTGCATCACCAACTTAATAACTCATGCTTATCTTTTTAAAATAAGATATTGGTTTTGAAAGACAGTTGTGCGCCCAATAGATGGTCGATAGTTTCACGCCAGACAGTCACCCGACAATTGACCAACCTGACAGATGGTTGTTAGTCGGGCGACTGTTGGGCGATGGTTGGTCGACATGTTTTGGGGTGATATTAGTCAGTATTTCCAACAAATTTGGTGATTCAGGTTCAGTCTATAACCCACAACAGAACCTTTCCCCCCAAGGAAACTGAATATAATTTCCACAAACATAAGATTAGATTAAAAAATATTCTCAACTTTTCCTGCCTTCTGTCATGGCTGCTATCATGTGATGGAACAAAGGACTGTGAACTTACCCATTGCATACAACAACTGCATCAAAGATGGAAGTTGTCTCATTCTTACTTTTCAAGTTCTTCACCGTGACCTTCCATTTTTCCCTTGCATTTTCCTGGAGTGGAGTAACATTAACAACTTGAGTATTAAACTGAATGAGATCTCGGATGGAGAAATGGTCTGTATAATCTTCTAGATATTGATACACTTGGCTGTGTGTCAAGTATGAACTCAACTCATCTGGAAACTGGAAATCTGGGAAAGCCATCACTTGTTTGGGGAGATTGGTTCTAAAAAGGTAATGATTGACAAACAAAAGCATGTGATGTAAAACTAATACAGGAATGTAATAAACAATGAAAGGGTATTTCAGTTAAGCCTCATTTCAATTTGATACATGTACCTAAACTAGGTAAGATCATTCACAGAGTGCAATCTAAGAATTGCACTGCACATGTAATGTGACTAGTGCTTATCCCTAGTTTCTAGAGCTCAAAAGACTAAAAGTATTGCCATGTGTCTTGGATGGGATGCTAGTCCATTACACATTACCCCCAACACCTTGAGTTTCCCATGACATATTCATGGATATCATTTATACACCAGCTGGGTGAAGTGAGGCAACTTAAAAATAAAGCATCTTACACATGGACACAAGACAATCTGTTAAGAATGCAATGTTGCAAATCAAAACCAATTCAAGGGCAGTTCTCACTCCCTTCATAATTTGACAAGCTTTAAAAATAATATGCCTAGTCAAATGTCCACCCAGAATAGAAATTTGTCGTGCAGCTAAACTTCTAGGATTAGTTACTGTAGTTGAGGCTGCCCTGTAGTCTGACTGCTTTTTCATGGTAATCTACTTTATTTCAAGTGCCTTTGATAATACTTCTATATCTGATGTCTTTCAAGCTCTGATTTGTGATTTCAACAATAGCTTAAGCTAGCATCATTTTAAATGCAACAAAATTACAATTATTTTTCTTCAGATTCAACACTATTTTTTAGTGGTTATCCAACCACAAGAAAGAATGTCACCTTCATACTGTATGCAGTATGGTGTTAATGCACTTGTCACAGTAAACCCCACCTCCCCAACCCAGGACAGGGTAGGGATTAGGGGGTTTTGAAAATTAAGCTCTATGAATTTTGGTTAAGTCCTCACATAGTTGGGCAAGAATATATATCATCCCCTCCTTCCCCAAGGACAAAGAGTAAAAGTGCAAAATATCTTTCCATGCTTCCTCATCTAACTGCAGTCATTTCCTGATCTATGCCATGCCCCCACACTTGCCATTCTTCACTTTGTCCCTACCCCCTGGTAGGGCAGCAAAGTTTGTTTTTGCAATCAGGGGAAAAAAAGAGAAAAAAACATGAATGTACTTTTGAATGGAAATTACGGAGTAACCATTTAAATTCAAAACCATTAATGGTTATTGTTAAGCAAAACCATTAATGTGTTTTTGTTTATCAATGGTTTTTATAATATAAACCATCATGGTTTGTGGAAAATCATTCATGTTTTTCTTCTTTTTTTCCTGTGAATTATATGCCCCACATTCCACATTTATAATAATAATAATAATAATCTTTCATTTGTTTAAGCAGGCTGATTATATTGACAGATTTCGCTGATGTGGGCCCGCTATTACACTCACACTCACTACCACAACATTTTCTATTTTTGGCACACAACACTTGACTCACATGTTGATTTTTATGGAGGGAGGAAAACCCTCGTTGCAAGGGAGAGAGCAACACATGAAACAAACTCAATTCACATCTGGTTACAGCAGGGCTCAAACCAGCGACCCCTAGACCGCTAGACTACAGTGGTGAAAGACGACACGTTAACAGCGTACGCCACCCATTAAACCCTGTCCTGGGTTGAGGAGGGGGTGTTTACTTAAAGTGCAATTAGTACAAAGGCAGAAATCCTTAAGGAGGCTCCCTATTGTTTGCATGAAAGAACATGCTCATGCTGATTTTTGATAATGAATTTCAAATGGTTGATCAAAGTTTGAGCAATTTTATGAGACCCCTCTGATGCATATACATGATAAGTTTAGCTGAATAACTCAAAAACTGTTCAGTAGAAGTTTTTAATTTTTTGCCACCTTTCTCCACATAGGGTCTAAATTCCATAGCCTGAATTTAAAAATATTCTGTAATGGGAAAGTATAATTTCTATCTAGAAAAATCGACATTAAAAGTATTCCCCATTACAGAATTTTTTATTCCCTCAGAGATGAAAGATCAAGTAGAGAATTAAATATCTGCAAGTTAAAAAAAACATTTCATTGAACAGAAAACAAGATATTTTTGAAGTGAAAATTTAGGCCTGATTCATAATTGTCTGTTGTTGCTATGGTAGTTTTTCCACTTTCATGACTTTTCATATGGTACAAAATATGATGATATTATTTTGGGCAACAAAAAGATTGGGTCATTTCCTTTGAGTGCATAGGAGGCATCTGACAACCCTATTAAGCCACCTTAATGGGAAAGCCTGCCTTCTGCTACTCTATCACTCAAGCCCCTAAATGATATCATGGCATTGGATAATGAAAAACCAATTCAATTCTCTAGTTATTCTTCAGTTTGCAAGCATTCCCACGGGAGAATCAAAAGAAAAAGACATGGCGGCCATGTTGGTGGTATTAACAATAGAATGCTAATGAGGAATCCTTTGTTAGAATACCGCCAATATGGCTGCTATGACATAACGTTCGAAGAATACAAGACATTTTACCTATCCATTGCATTCAAAAGCCTTTTTATAAAAGCTAAGGCTTAAGCTTAAGTCTTAAAGTTAAGATGGAGCCTTAAAATCTCATGGATAATGACGTGTCTTGAAAAAGCATTATCGTGCAGTAACATAAGCTTAAGTCTTAATCGTTACCTGAGATTTCTGTACATGCTAGAATGTACAGGCAAACCATTATCGTCTAGTCCTGTTTTGTCACTGTATACCCAGGTTCCTCCAATACCATTCGTCTGTTCGTAGATCACCATGTTGGTGGTATTAACAATAGAATGCTAATGAGGAATCCTTTGTTAGAATACCGCCAATATGGCTGCTATGACATAACGTTCGAAGAATACAAGACATTTTACCTATCCATTGCATTCAAAAGCCTTTTTATAAAAGCTAAGGCTTAAGCTTAAGTCTTAAAGTTAAGATGGAGCCTTAAAATCTCATGGATAATGACGTGTCTTGAAAAAGCATTATCGTGCAGTAACATAAGCTTAAGTCTTAATCGTTACCTGAGATTTCTGTACATGCTAGAATGTACAGGCAAACCATTATCGTCTAGTCCTGTTTTGTCACTGTATACCCAGGTTCCTCCAATACCATTCGTCTGTTCGTAGATCACCATACTGAAGACATCGGGTTGACCGGCAAGGTATCTGCCAACACATAACCCTCCTGCACCGGCTCCGATCACTGCTACATGCATCATTCTCACACGTTTCAAATACGGTAGGTTACAAGAGAGGAGACTAGATGCTACTCCAATGGTGTATCTTGAGAAATTCTTGATCATCTATGGCTGAAAAATGGAGGCCGCACCTCCTGTGCCTTCCTCTTCAACATGCAACAGGGAATACAAAGGGATGACGTTATAGAAAACACAGGAAGCCCAACAAAATTAAAAATACACTTGAAATGAGAACTTACGAGAAACTCAGGTCAGGTTAAAAGTAAGGTCTCAGAAACAATCCCTAAAATACCAAGCAATAATTGAAAAGTGAAATTTTGAGGAATTCGTTTTGACGAATTTGGTACAAGTTTTTTTCATGTTTTTTTTTTGGAAGCCATAATGACACAGGGAACGAAATATTCATTCCCCCCAGAGATTTTGAGGATCGAAGACCTTCGGGAATTACATTATTTCAAGAAGGTAAGAAATAAATGTAATAAAGATATTTCAAACGAAAATATATCAGCTTCTTTACGGAGTCTACGTCGAAAAACATTGGGGGGAGGGGAAAGGTGTTTTGTTCGTTTCCAGTCCCTTTTGTCATTTGTTGATCCACACGTCGAGAAACTCATCGAGAGGTCATGTCCTCTCCTGACAGCAAAAGGCAAAAGAAAATGTCTTCCCTCACGATCTCGGCAGAATGGGCTGCTCTACAGCAACACTACCACTCCACAGCATCGGTCCTCCACATGAGGGAGATGTTTGAATCGGAACCAGATCGATTCAACAAATTCAGGTAAGATTGTTAGTCTTCATCTAGGATTGTAGCGAAACGAACAAAGCTACATGAAAAAAAAAATTTAAGCTTACTATATTTGTTTTGGTTGCACCGTGATATCTGTGCATTAGATTGTAGGACAGGACCCCCACACCCCCACACCCCCAAAAAAACAAAATTCGAAAGTAGATTTGCACCATCAAGATTCAAGCGCATTCAGCTAGGATTCTTTCCGCATCATCTGTCTCTGATCACTACTAAGCTCTTCATATTACAGCATATTGATACTGCTAAAAGCTTTTAAATATTCTCGATTACTGCTTTGCGACAGTTAGTATGATTTGCATTTGCAAACAATAGTTCCAAAGTATGATGTGCAGTATGCTTGATTCAAGCTTTATTTCACTTTTCAAAAAACAAGGGGCCACCACATATATAGGTGTAGAAAACATTGCATTGCATTTGGAGGCTCTCATGGATATTCAATAGCAAACTAGTCCTTACATATTGCAAGTAGAGTGTAATGCATGAGTCAATATAAACCCTGCCCCCCCCCCCCCCATGGTTATTTTTAAAGACTAAATGAGTTGAGGATTACTTTTCGTAAAAATGAACGACTGATCATCACCAGTGCAATGACTGTCATAATAAAGCCTTTTTATCATTAAAAAAGTAAAAACTCTTGTTTTTGACGGTGAACATTTTTCAAACCGTTATATATTGGATTTATAAGGTAAGATGAACTAAGGTAAGACGACGCTTCAAAAAAATCCCAACTATAGAATCTATAATATCAATGGTTTTGTGCTTTTGTGATATAAACAAGTATTTATTTAATAAACTTTAACATTTGCCCTATAATGTTAGTGAGAAAATATTCTGCAAATTCCAAAAAAAACAGTGTAGTTTTTGTAAGGAGTCTAATTAAAAAAAATAGTGCACGTTGTTGAATTTTTGTGATGTCATCAAAATAAAAATTCTTCAAGTTCCACCTCACTGTGAATTTTATGAAGCCACCTTAAACCAATAGACCTTTCCCAAATTTACTTTGGTGATCAAGAAAAAATGGTTTGAAATCGAGGCAGGCCTTGATTCTTTTGTTTATCAAGGCCCCCTCGATTTCATGCTATTGTTTCATGATCACCCAAGCGAATTCAGGAAAGGCCTATAGTTGTAACATTTCTTGTGTTATATCGGTATTAAAAAATAAAAGCATAGTCACACTTGAGAATGTGGATGTGATGAAATCAATAGACCTTTTCGGTAGCGTGACAATGTTTTCCCATTTCAGACCACATGTCATTCTCTAGAGAATATGGTGGTTTAAGGTGTATCTATATTCATGTGTTCTCTCATGCACAACCATTAAACAAAGAAATGATACTCTTGGGAATGACATGTGGTCTGAAATGGGAAAACATTGTAACGCAACCAAAAAGGTCTATTCATTTTATATGTGTGTCATTTTAATGACTGCAAGCTCAGCTGGTGCAGTGGGATTGGAAGTGGCCTTGTATGTGCTTTTGTTTTCATCATTATTATTATTATTATTATTATTAATAATAAACATTTGTTAATTGGTGAATTTATCTGGTTACAGCATCCAGTTAGACACACCTAAAGATGGGAAGCTTTTGGTTGATTATTCAAAGAATATTGTTACTAATGAAACCATGAAGTTGCTTTTTGATCTGGTAAGAAATTTGACTGGTGCTGCTACTGGCAATTCTAAACAATAGTG
>JAABNW020140660.1:0-15910 GCA_015164035.2 Radianthus crispa | reverse complement strand
ATACGCATGCCATTGGGCCCTTCTTGATGTAGGTCCCTGGGTAACAGGGCGCAATGTTCCCTGAAAATGGGACCCATCGTTTGTAGCTCCCAGGCCATTGAATCTGTTCCTTATGTAGCGAAAGTCTTTCTTCGTCTTGAGAATGATTCTTGCTCAATTTCCCCACAGATTGAAGAACTACCTCTCCAGTTACCTTTCTTCGCAAGTTGACAATTTGCACCTCTAAAGTCCCGGCTTCTTTGACAAGAAAGTTAGGTACAACTTTCTTTACCTCCTCTCGTATCCTCGTAAAATTGACACTTGAAACGTCAGTATTACTTCGAGAATTCTTTTGTCGGTGAACGACATATTCCACAGCATTTCCTATGGCGTGAAGAGCTTTCAAAGCAATATTCATAACTCCCGTTGAAACTCCTTTAAAATCGATAAATTTCGAGTTTGTTCCAAAATTAGAGATGATTTTGCTGGGATATAATTGTTTTAGCCAATCACTGTAGCGTTTTCTTCGAAGCTCGTGTATTAAATGCGGTGGAAGTGTCCAACTTTTCCCAGTATAAGCAGTTCCCAGCATCCCGTCAAGAATTTCACTGTAATCTCTGGTAATACTGTCATCATCCATCCAGGCCTCGGTTCCGATCCAAACATGCGCAGTAACGTTCTGTTTTCGCGCCTCCTCGAGTACTTTTCTAGCCGCGTCCACTGTCGCGAGTAGAACCGTCACACGAACTTGACGTCTTGATCGTATGGTCGATATTACCCTTCGTATCTGATCATGTGCAGTTGCCACAGACATACTTATGATTTGCTGTGTTGAAATACAAATGTTTTTCGCCCTTAGATTTTGGTCTAAGAGAGCTATTGTTTCTCTACCATATGCATCGTTAGATCCAATGACATTGATGCTTGTCCAACCGAATGAGGATATAAGCAGTGAAAGGGCTTCTGCAGTGTCAATCAAAGAAGGTGCAATACTATGAAGCAGGCTGTACATAGCTTTGTTGCTCAGTAACCGAGATTTCCCGCTTAATATCACCTTCAAATAAAAACAGACATAATTTCCTCAATAACGTGTCAAGACACCACGCGGGAGATATTTTAGATGTTTTTAAGTGACTATTTATATAAAAGAGGGATATTTTGGGTACGAGAATAAGACGCTAGTGCAAAGGGCGTTTAGACGTTTAAGTCGCTCATTAGTTTAATAATATTGGAAAGTTTGATATCACAGGGGACGGATCAGGATACACAGCTTTGGGTGTGCTGTGCTGATTCCGGTCGAGCTCGTAGCGGGGAATGGGAGTACAAATGAGCCGAAAAATGGTTTCGCCAAACATCCCTCCTCATTTAATGCAGCTGACATTTTTATCCTGCGTGCAAAGGTTAAAGTCGATCTCCACGCAGGTTACACTTTTCCTTTCTCCGCAAAAATAACTTTCGAAATTCTAATTGGAATCTAGCGGATGAAGAACTAGAGTTGATATTTTCGTCAACACGAGAAGCAAAGTGCGCAAAAGACATAATAAAGTGCAATTCTCAAATCAATGATACTTGTTGTGCAGGGTAAATAAGTATCAATATTTTGTATACTACACTCTCGTATTAAAATAAAGAGTATTTATTGAAAAATTGGTCTAATGAAAATGACATGCTTATAATAAAGTCTATGAGCTGTGGTAATTGAAAAACACATCTTGGAAATAACAAGGAAAACTCGATTTAATTAGTTGGAAATTTTTGAGGATATTAAAAGGAAGTAGCAGTGAAAAAATAATTTGGAAACGGTTGTTGGTTCTTTGTGATGTCAACATGAGTTTGTCTGTTGTGGCTTGGCCGGTTCTTTTGATTATTCATGAATGCATTTTCACTCATTCGAGTCATGAAAGGCCTCATCTTCATGTTGATAATAATGGAAATTGTTTTTTTTCCCCACGAGTTCATTTTTTCACTTTTCACTTATCTAAATCGAGCTTTCTATGGACAAACTCGCCGGTCACGTGACAATGACATTCAATCAAGACTAGCAGCAAAACCCAGCATCAAAGCTATCATGTCATGTCAATAATAACCAAAAATAAACGAATAAAGAATAAGAATTATTATTTTTGGATGCAAAATATAATCGACGTAATGTATGTAAAGAAAAGGTTAAACAAGTATAGCAGAAGCTGGTTACATGACCGATCGGATACTCTGATAAACTCGCTTACTCACTCTAAGAATAAGAGGTGCTGTCAAACCAAATAAAGTGCTTTCTTTCTTTCTTTCGTTCTTCCTCTATTTTGTAAAGACGAAGTCTATGAAGGCAAGAATTTTATTGGCCATAAAAATTCTACTCTAAGTGAAGCTCTATGATTGGCTGATCGGTAAATGTTCAATTCTCATTGATCAACAGACCATTTCAGTTACGTAACAATGTTTTCCCATTTCAGACCACGTGTCATTCCCTAGAGTATCATTACTTTGTTTAACGGTTGCACATGAGAAGACACATGAATATGGATGCACCTTAAACAAAGAGTCATATTCTCTAGGGAAAGACACGAGCTCTGAAATGGGAAAACATTGTCACGTAACTGAAAGGGTGCACGTGCCCCCCACAACCCCCCCCCCTATCAGAACAAAAGGTCCGCTTTTTATCACCATTTGTTAATTGCTTGGAAAAAATACAGATTTACAAAATAAGTACACAACTAATGCAGGATTTTCAACAAGGAGATAAAGTTTGCATATGAAAAAACGGCTGCTACTACTCTTGATACTGCTCATAGGTCCGTTTTTATTTCATGTGTACCCTACCAGTAAATGTTCTGGTTACCCCCTGCCTCCTTCTCCGTTAGGATACTAAATATTCCATCCTTCTAACGGACTCTTAAAATACTGGTTATTCGTAGGTGACTAATTGCTTCCAGAGTTTAATGCTGTCAGTTTTCACAAGATTCAATTACCTATTTCCATATCCTTTTTTATAGACGTTGGCTTAGAATAAAGCATCTCGTGTCTCTCCCTGGATGGATGGGTGCCTTGATTGAACTCGGGGTTTGTGTATTCATTTTGTTATAACTACTCTCAGAATTCTGAAAAAACACTTTGAGAAAAGGTGCGAGGAATTAAAAGGATGAAAGGAACAAATTAATGGAAAACGTAAATAAAGAGAATAAATCCATTAGAGGAAAATACGAAAGAAAGAAAGAATGAAAGAACGAAAAAAAAAAGGAAGAAGAGAAAAAGTGAAGACTAGTAGTAGCAATAAATATTGCGCTGTCATATTCCGGGTTAAAGTAAATTGACATTGTCCTCTTTTAAAACCAAGTCAAATTTTATTAGGCACTAAAACGGAAATGTTAAAACCACTAAATAAAAGATATATTACGAAAGTTTCGAAATATGGCAAGATAGTGTGGTGATGGGTGCATTCAGCTGCTTGATATCGCGAAGATAATCTCAAACTCTTCTTTAGGCCATAAAGTTTTGTTCGAATTAGATCTAAATTATGCCGCTTTGTTGAATTTTCACAATTGAAAGAAAAAAGGTAATGTTTTACTACTATATCCAAGTAAATAAGACAAGATAAAATCCTAACTGACACAAAAAATTGGAAGTCAGAAGCTCTTTGATTTCTCTGACCGGTGGAAAAACATTTTGTATAAGGAGATTTTGAAAAATATTCAACATAAAAAAGGACCAGAGAGAAACTTTAGACCTCCAAGCCTTTAAAACAGTTATTGCCTTACCTGTGGATATTGATAAAAGTTCAAAGTACCGGCAGACAAAATGATGTTTTCCAATATTCGTGGCCCAAGGACACAAACGACTTCATTAGATCCACATTCTCTCCACGACTTTCCCCCACAACTGGAATGATTCTTTTTTCCGGAAACAAAATTCAAGGTTTCTTTCACGGTAACTGTCGGATCTGAGCAAGTGTCTCTTATCTCGTAGCCAATAGTGAAGTTTTGAGGAAAGCTAAGGTTTTCGTTGAGTTTTTTGACTCCATAAATAACTGTCTCTACGAGTTGAACGCTTTCATGATTGACATTGGCACAATCTTGTCCTTTAGTTAAGGGTAGAAGCACTCCGATCATAAACCGCCCAGATTTGTAGCCCATCCTTGCCTTGATTGATCCAATACTTCCATGCAGAAATACTAAAACCATCAGAGCTAATTTACAAGTCATTTTTAGCAGAAGAAAGGCTAAATCGTAAAGGGATTGATGACAGACCAGCTTCCAGGCTAACTCTCTGTGATATTTTGTCTCTATGGCAAAGCGACAGTCGATATTAAATTCAGCCTTTGATTTTGTTCGTGATAATCTCTAGTACTATCGGCTTTATTTCCTCTGCTTTCTTCAATCTTTCACTTCATAATCTACAAACAAAAAGAATATCTTTAGCCATAGTCAGAATATCGTCATTGTCATTTCCAACAGTGAAATGACCAACAGTGCACGAAGTTCCTTCATGCGCTAAGCTTACATTCACTCACAAAACAGTAGGAGCTCCACAACTACTGCCGACCAAAAATGAGCCACCAAAAACAAACATTAAAAAAAACTTTCAAGAATCACTGCTCTTTATATTTTGAAGCCATTCTCTACGCATTTTGAAAAGCTCATTTTTTAAGCTTATTTCTTTGATAAGTGTTGGAAGTGAGACTTGCTTACCCAGTGTATATGGCCTTGTAAATCAAGCTTGTCAAGCTTTCTCTATAAGGAAAATGATCAAAAAGAAAGATTGATTAAATGATAGGAAGTTATGGTTGAAATTCTGAAGCCACTTTCTTCTACATGTGAATCAAATTTGCAAAAGTGAAAATACAAAACATTTGGAAACAGGTGTAGTGACAATTTCCCTAGAGGAGGGGGTGACAGTAGCCTAACAAAGAATGACAAAAAGACACATTGCCATGGTAACCGCGAAGTTAATGGCGTAGTTAAGGACGATAGCCGGTGATTTACTTATGGGAAATGTGTTTCAAGACAATAAAAAGATCATCTCTAGTTTGATTTTCATCTTTAACATATTTGGCTGTGACATCAGTGTCATAATTTTTTTCTAATGTTTTCAATATCTACTTAATCTTGGTAGCAAATATAAAGAGAATTCAGAATATGTAAAGTAATCAATTAGTTTGGAAATAATAACTAGCGGTAAACTAATGTGAGCAGTCTGGACCGGAGACCGTTTACCAGAAACTGTTTAAACCATTACGGCATTTTCCAACCCCTCCCCCCTCCCCTCCCCCTTGTCAATTACTAAGGCCATACATAGATGGTACGTAGGCCTAGTTTCCACATTTAATGATTTTGATAAGTTTTCATAAAATGATTTCTATAGAATAGGAGCATTCCGAGGTTCAGTTTGGACCACAATTCTATTACTGAAAAGAGTTTTCCAAATTCTCCCTCCACCAGTCCTGCCTTAGGTGATATGCAGCCTCTAGAATTAGGAAACATTCTAGTACGGCCCGTTAAACGACTGGCCTGATCGCTCGCATCGAGAGCACACGAATTTTGCACAAACTGTAGTTCAAAGATCATTTAGGCTACGGCGCGTTTGAATTTTGTTTTCGAGTCGTGTTTTGATAGATACGCAATTAATTCAGAAATATCCAGAGATTTTTGATGTGAAGCGATCCCTGAAGCGATCCCTGATCTACGGCCCTGTATCTACGAATAAAAATGGATGGAAAACATAGGAAAATAAGCTCAAAACATTAATAATAAGCTCCCAGAAATATATATATTTTTTCTTTTAGCGACGTGTCAGTTTAAAACTTCAGCATTGCCAGTGCCAAACCATACTGCTGGGCTATAGTTTCAGTCATCTAAACTAGTTTTTTTTGTGATACTTAAAAAATCTCACACTTTATCAGATGTCCTCCAAACGTCGTTGTACAATCAAGTTATGAGAAGTCGTTTCTACGTCACAATATGAACAGCCATCGTCATCATCATCGTCATTACCGTTATCTATGGCTATAAAGGTGACGATAGCATTTCACGAGAAACAGGAGCGAAATGAGGTTTATCGTCAGCTACTAGCGTCAGATATTCATTCTAATGGATTTTGCTTTTCACTTCGAGGGCCGTATCATCGGATACGCGCTTTGGAGGAAAAACCCCTGATATCTCCAAGATGAGCCACTCAAAACATATGAAATTTTTTAACCATTTATTTATTCACTTCATATATAAGCCAATACTGAAAATATCGAGGGTCATAGGATTAAGCATCATAGGCACTTGAAGGTTACCTCGTCACGTGTTGAGTAGATTTTTTTAAAAAAAATTTCCTTCTAAGCAAAACAAAGAAACAAAGTACCATAAATCAGCAAACTCACGTTTAAAAAAATATACAACAACAACAACAACAAAAATACGAACGTTTGATCACTTCTATCTTTACGTGAATGTACACCAGAATGGTAAAGGCTTCCGCTCATGTTAAGACCCGGGGGGAAAAATCCGGATATTTCAAATTTTACAGTTTTGTACGTGAATGTAACACTATAGATAAGCTACCTCATGTTTCCTGGAACAAATTAAAACGGAATTCGTCTGAACGTCAACTAAGCACCATGACTTAGATACCTGGCTTCCTGGAAAAAGTAACTAGATTTCTCATTTCCGCACGTCAAACAATACACCATTGGTTGGCCCACGCTCCCTGGTAAAATACTCCTAACTTCTCGACACACGAGTGAAGAACGGTCTACGCATACCAAGTCCGTATGCAAATACGAGAAGACGAAAACATCTTCACAGGATGGGAATCTTGGCTTAGTGTTTTGTCTGGTTATATAATAAAATATATGTAGAATACGAAAAAATAAAAAGAAAGGAAGAACAATTTTACCAAAATTTGTAATACATTATTAGTTACGTAGAATAAAAATTTATGATTTGAATTACACTGATCAACTCTGATTTTGCTTTTCAGGACTGAAAAAAACAAAAACAAAACATGCGATTTGTCACACGAACTAAACCTTAGGCTACGGTATTGATCGATAGCCTTATAAACGAAAATCCAGCTTGAAACCCCTATTTTTTGCTAATATTTTCCAGCTGTGGGGGTTCCCATCTACTTACCAGATTCGACTGGCTGTCTGGCGGGAAACATTCGAGATCCCTCTGACTGTTCAGTCGATCGTCTATCTCAAACTGACGAGTTTGTGTTAGAATGATTCATTATACCATTTGGTGACTGAAACTGTCGGCAAATCCCTGACCTAGAATTTTCGCGGTTTAATTATGATTATTAATTCATGTGTATATTTACTTACTTTATCTCAGGGTGGGAGTTACTAGAACTCCTCAAAATTGTTTCAGAGAGGCTTCCACTTGACTATACTTGTTCAGTTAGACTGAACTAAACCAAGCTAACTATACACTATATGCAAAATAACTAATGTCTGGAAACAAAGAAGAATAAAAACCACCTTTACTCACTTTTGAGGAAGTGTGCCACAAAGGAACTTAAAGAGGCGGTTTTTGTTCCTTCGAATTCAACTATTTTCTCATAGCAAATTTCTTCCTACGCGACTTACTTATTAAGTCAAAGTGAGAAAATTTCTAAAAAAATTAGGAAAACAAATATTCGTAGAATTTTTCGCATTAAAAAAGTTTAAGATCTGCATAAATTATGCTTTAAAAAAACGGGCAACCTAACGATTGACTTCAGCGTAAAAATTAAAGACGAAAAATCCGAATAGATTCGAAGAGCAAAAGCAGATCTTAATGATAGGTGAATAGCAGCTCTCAAATTTCTGGTCGAGAATCGACATATACTGTCTCCCATTCACCAGCGATTGGAATAAGAATACCAAAAAAAAAGATATCGAAAAACATTCACAATTTTTACCTTAAAAGTTGGGAACTTTCCTTTTTCAGTTTCGAATCGTTTCAATACTCGACACCCAGAATCTCAATCCAAGTGCATCGTCTGAATCCTAGTTCTCCCAATTCGTATTGTATATAAATGATCTTATCTGATAATGATAAGATATATCTTTGATAAATACGAATACATTTTTGGAGAATGTTGCGTGCTCGTTGATATGGAATCAGATAATGAAATAAGGATGAAATGTTGTTTGCTCCGACTTACGTTGTCTTTGGGCGGGAAATACGTCTAGTGTCGTTTCAGTGTTGTCAACTAAACTTGAATTCATTCATTCCCACTTAACCGCAAAAACATATGCAGTTTCTTTGGACAGCTGCAGAAACGGAGGCCGTGCAACTCCTTAAATTTTCGGCCAAGATGCACTAATTCTTTCTTTGAAAACAATTTGTATTAGAAACAACGATTTGCAACGTGACATATGTGCGCACATTGTAAACGAACCTTGTAAACGAACCTTGTAAACAAGGACTTAAGTCAAATAAACCTATCAATGCCAAGGGATCATCGACCTGTAACAGTAGAACTGAAATCAGCGAAACTAAAATTAGAAGTGCAAAGCAGTTTATCCACATTTATTCAAGGCACGTAGCTGCTATATCTAGCATGAACAGTCTTATCCAAATTAACAAACTCAGTATACAAGTTGCTTTAATTTCAGCAGGGCACATGATAATCATCGCATATAAACTTCAGATTTATAACTATGATTTGTTTTTCGGTTTCTTTTCTCTTTTGATGCCTTTTTCTTTTCATTTTTTTCGTGAGTTTGTTAATTTGAAAAATAATATAGTTCCTGTAAAGAAGTTAAGCTCAACATCACGAGGGAGCCAGGAGCATGCGCAAATACATCAACATTGTTTATAAAAGCCCAGCAAAGGGATGGTCCAGACTATAACAAAATTAAAAACTAATTAACATAATAAATATAGTATACATCTATACAAATACCTGAGATGCAAAAACACGAAAAAAGAACCACTAATGCATTTCTTTCAAAATAATATTTTAGATATTTTCTTCATAAGCAACATATCAAATATAATTTCAACGCCAATGGATATTATTAAAAATATATTACAAATTGTTTTGGCTTAAAAAGTAAAAATATTTAAATATATAATTACATAATATGTTGTCCCTAAGCTTTATATATATTATCTGTGTTTTGTATCTAAGCACGGTATACTGGTGCCGATTCTGTATACTTTCAATGATTAAGCGATGATATTTTGAGCTTTTTCCATCTCATTATATATTTGCATATCATGTATAAATGTATAAGCCCCTTTAAGGTTTAAGAATCGCCTTCAGTGCGCATGCGATTTTATCCCGAATTTCTCACCTTCTTTTGTTTTATCAAGAACAATAGAAGGTTAAAACAAAATGTGAGAAATTCGGGATAAAATCGCTTGCGCACTGAAGACGATTCTTAAACCGTAAAGGGGCTTATACTACAACCTTTCTGCAATCGAGTGTATAAATAAATAAATAAGAAATCGTGTGAAATACTATAAAAACACATATAAATATTACAATACTAAAATAAACAGAATAAAATAAATATGTCAATTATACACCACAAAGAGGGTGTACTTACTGACATTTCGGACGTTAGTCGGGGTCCTTGGTCGGAGTACAAGAGAAGGCGGTGACAGTAAAAGGGGTGTGTTTACATTGGCAGAGAGAGAAGTAAATAGCCAATAGAAGTAAGGGAGGCAAGGCATTCTATCGATATACGACAAAGGAAACAAAATAATGACAAGGATGATGGAAACATTTAGAACTAAATGTCGCTCCGCCAACATTATTTATATCCATTCATTCCGTTTTTCACGGAGAGCTAAATTTGGCAAACTTTTGAGTTCTTCTCAAAAACGTGGCATGCAGCATACGTACGGAGAGATCTCTCATGTTTCCACCAAATAGTTCCTCCCATTGTATGACCAACAGGATGCGGCCTTTGGTCAAACAAAAGGGCCGAAGTTTGCGAAACACGTACTAACATCGGTCTGTAAGAAATACAACTCTTATTCTGAAAGGCTTTAATGTGTGTGTGTTTTAAAGTCCGGAGGATTTTGTGTCTCATGCATGTCTATGAACCGCCAAAAAAACCCATATCACGTCATGTACGCGGTGTATGCTTATAGACGATCGAAACGTAAAAATAAAACAAAGACTTCATATTCATCTTGGCAGATAGGGTAAATTACTTTTATACTGGGATACAAATTCTTGATTTTTACGGAGAAAGAAAAATCGCAGAAAAACCCTAGTTGACACGAAAGAACAACCTCAGGAACCAGTCAAAGTATGGCAGGGGGAGGGGTCGGGGTCGGCAAAATCAGAAAATTGAAAGACCATTTTTGTGGTGACCCACCCCCAAAATACATGGCCCATACATCGATTTTCAAGTGCGAAAATGAAAGAAATACCTCCAAGTTGTCCCATTCCTATGGTGTCCCATCCCTTTTAAGGATCTCTATGGATTCCTATGATTTTGAAAAAAAATCTCAAAATGTTCTACGAGTCCAAAAGTTCAGTTAAACTGTTAATCAATGCTTATTAAGGCTTCTTTTTTACGACGTGAAGCACTTTTCTTAAGCTTTTACTAAAATGATTTTCCCTGACAACCTCGACCAATTTTCGTGTCTCTTCAAATATTTTTAAAGGAGCCATGGTTGTTTTCTTAGCACATTTGGCGCATGCGCAGACGTTTTCAGCCCTATGGACAGGTATAGCTAGCCAGAAACTAGTGCTGTCTGTGACCCGTGGAAACGTCTTTCCAACTATGCACCCATTATAAAAATGTCATTGTCCAAATTGAAGAATCGAAGATCAAAAAGATCACGTGATCTAATTTTGAATAAATTAGCATGGAAACGATGCTAAGAAGTAGTGTTTACTTTCGTCTTGCGGAAAGTGATATGGTCCTCCGGTTTGATTTTCCTCCTGCCATAAAACAAAACAAAACAAAAACAAAGATAAAAGATAAAAAACAACTAGAAAAAACAACAACCAAAAAATAACAAAAATAAAAACACAATGATTTTTTTGACAAAAGCTCAGGGCGTTTCTTGATAACAGCTTATGCTGATGAGCCTACCTTGGTGAAATATGTATTTATGATTATCATAATCTTATTCATTTTCCATTTTGAGAGCCTTGATAGCCGGTTGTCACATAACTGATAACTGCCAATGGATATGCAGAAACTTTCAAAGCGCCAAAAACACACGAACAGCTCCACATTTTATGGACCAAGATTTGAGGTAAGCACTTCCCTTTATCACCAAACCTAGTCATAATGTAGTCAAATTGGCTCGTCGGTAAAGGGCCTCTTACGATCCGCGCACGCGAGCCAATATTACAGACAATGTTTTTTTTTTCAAATTTCTCGAAAGATTTTCCGAGGTATTACGTATATGCAGATCAAAATAACGTCATTATTCACGCGAGAAAACTTAAGGAAAACGTTAGCTCTTACGTCTAACCAAATGTTGAATTTATCATCACAAGAGCACAAGCTTGTGTATAAGCTAACTTAACGAATTGAAGTGCTTTCATGTGCCAGTCATCAACATGACTGCTGGCTGGCGCTTGTGCAGTAAAGCGGATGGTCAGGAGAGCAGTATGGATGGCCATTTACCCGGATTATCTTATTCGGAAAACCTTGGGAAATTAAGAGATAAAAGCTAATAAATGCCGAATACAAGAAAATCTCCTAACGCCCGGAGAAACGAAAAAAAACCTGTTTCCTTTTCTTTCTTTTTTTTGGAAGAGTAGATTCTAAAAAAAATCCAATAATGATCGATTTTTCAACCGCTTCGTAAGCCATAAATTTAAAGATTTACAGAGGTCTCGAAAAAGAACGATTTAGAAAGAAGATATTTCTCTGAAAAGGAATACCCCACCCCCCATCCCCCCAAATAAATTCTGCTCTGGTTTAGTATATTTTGCATTTTTTATGAACATGAAACCTCTCTCGGAGTTGCTTCCTATAGGGCGGGTCAGGTTTTTGCAAGAGCAATCTCGAGATTTTAAATCTACTGGTTGAAGATGTGGGGATTTCGCCATGATTAAGATATATACTTCAATCTTACCGCAAGTATTACAGTTGCAACCTCATCATTCAATCCAGAATTGTAGTTAATTCTTCTCCCTAAACCTTGCAACGAAGCAAGCAGTCTTTCTACAGAGCTCTATCGTCGCCACGCCACATAGAAAACAGTTTTATCTTCTTAGAATCACACTCAACAAAAAACAAGGAAAAAAATCCATGTCAAAACATCACTGGCTGTTTCGCCGATTCATATCCGGGAGCCAATGTTCGATGGATCACTCAAGTCCTTAAGACATGTGATGCGAATGTCATTCACCAAGAAAGGTCTTTAGAAATAAATAATATGATTTGTAAAAAAGACAGATTAATACCTAGTTAATACTTTCAAGGAGTGAGTGAAATGTTTTCATGAATGTGGCCGGCGCCATGTTGATGGAGCACTGAGAAATATGAAGGCGGAAATGACAGCGACAGTTCGTGTAATACTCGGAAAGAAGAAACAAAAAAAATGGTCGAACTAGTTCAAGTAAACAAAACATAAAATAGGAATTTTTTTATAAAAAACTTTTTTCCTCACTCCCCAGAGTCGACCATTCATTCCAAAAACAATATTCTGTGAAAGAGATCATTGCGACATGAAGTTTGACGTTCATCTCAATACAGAGTTTTTTTTAAAAAATTCATCAAGTTGTCAAACTTTGTTTCATATTTTTCAGAGTGACTCTTAATACATAACAAAGGTATCCAATCCAATACACAATTTCCTGTATATTAAGGATTTTTTCCTCGACAGATGTCTTGTTCTCCAAGGTACTATTCTACTCAGCTTTCTAGGACTTGAAAGCTTCTCTCGCAAAAAAAGATTGTTCAGGTAAAAAGCGTCAATGAAATATCCCCGAGGTTGCATGGAAAACGTTTCTTTTGAGTTAAAATTAATTTAGGGAATGAAATACATAAATAATTATCAAAAGCCTTACAAAAATTGAAAGAATTGTAAAAACAAATTAATAAAATGTTGGCAACTAATAGCAAATTATAATAATAATAAACAGAACAAACAAACAAATTATTCAAAAAACAAACAAAAACAAATTCAAATTAAACAATACAAAAACCCCCAAATATTGAAAATAAAACAAAATTGTCTTGGCATTATCAAAATGGCCGCTCTACTACTAACACATGCCGACAACCAATCACGTGACCAAGATTCCCACGATGCTATCTTAACACCTGTCACGAGGTTGCTTGTAACTGTCACGCATTTTTAACTTTTTAAAGTGTGGGGAGGGGCTTGTTGCTATTTAGTTTGGTTCACGAGGGCAGGTCTACACGTGCTCATATCAATTTTTCATTAATGAAAGAGTGAATGATATGGGGTCTGATTGATAATTGCTCTAGACATAAATTTTGTATTAATATAAATTTTCTTGAAACCGAAGTCATTAACGCTAGAAAATAGCGAAAAACCAAAAAAGAAAAGGACGAAAACACCTTGGTCCCACCAGTTTTCTTTTAACAATTCACTCCGAGTAATACCTAGTGAAGATAGCGCCAGTCTTACAAATATGGTCTGTTGGAGACGAAGCCACTGGCGTAGCGAGGGGCCACGTATTCGTTTGGGATTTTTGGGGACTTGGCGGGAAATGGCAACATAGTGTGCTCCTTTGATTGACAGCTCGCTACGCCTCCTGGACGAGGTTTCAGCAGGTGTTCTGGTCTGGCATCTCAAGCTGAATAAAGCTGTTGTCCTTTACTTTCCCTCGTTACTTTTTAAGTTGATACGCTAAGCCTCTCTAAGTTGAAGTTCATGTTTTCCAAATGAAATGTTATTTTACGAATAACTACAAATAATTGACTATGTGTATATAATACACTTCTTACTATTTTTTACTTGTTCCCCTTCGTGTGACGATACTATTTTTCCGATGATAAGTACTCTCATTTGCCCATTTGTTGTAAAATGCGAACGATTTTTCGAGCACTAAAACGAACAGGTGAATATTTTTATTATCTTTCACGACTTTTCACTAAAAACACAGTTCCGAAGTCAACTAAAGCTATAATAGTTTGAACGAACTTCTCGAACGGCTGCAATTGAAAGAAAGCTTTGAAGCTTCGCCAAGTCTGTAAAATGAAAAACCATTGCCTGCATATTTCAAGGACGCTTCGAGGCTTTGCTCAGTAGAGGGACATATTGGTTAAAAACTGTTTACCGCCCATGGACTTTCCTGAACTCCTTTAACACCTGTCAAACAAAATACATGGTTAAAAATTGTCGTGGTTACATACCTTTCGTCGTTGCTGTAGCATAATATAAAAGTGAATCTGTCAAGATCAAAGAAAAATACTGAGCAGCACGTATTGACAAAGCTACCACCATTACCCTTAAATGACTTCCACAACCAACCAATCACGAAGTATCGAAATTTTATTAATTTAATGTCGTCCAATCAGGGAGCGCGGAAGTGGAAACAATTTTGCAATCAGAATTTTGGACGTTTTCCCAAGAACTCCGCTAAAGAAGTATATTTTACAGGATCTATAAGTGAATCAATTCTAATACCACGTTACTGTCCATTGATTCTTATCCGTGAAAGCTAAATTTCATGGTGTTAAAATGTCAAGTGTCGGTAACGGATGTCATTTGAACTTCTAGTAAAACATCGTTAAGTTTTCCTCGTCCGTCGAAGCAGTTCATAACATCCGTTGTTCCGGCGACAAGCCTCGCCAAATATCATTAATAACGAATCCTCTTTATAATCTAGTAGTTAGTTTTTAAGGGATTAGGATGATAAAATCTAATTCATTAGAAGCATCATGTTTATCGAAATAAAAGGAAAATCCAGGACCTTGGAAAGGAGAGTGAAAAAAAATGGGCAGGATGGGAGATAAAATAGGACGGAAGGAGAAGGGAAGTGGAGAATGCACGAAAGAAAGATAGGAAGAGAGAGAGAGAGAGAGGAAGAGAGAAAGAAAGGAAGGAAGGAAGAATGAGAATGAATTCAGGACATTTTCGGAAGGATTGTGACTTACATGTAAATTATTTCTCAACCTATTGATGAAAAAAAAACACCAACATTTTATTCTCCCACCATAATCATATCATCTCCATCAAACTGATACATAATTTATGTCATTTAAAAATAGTGCCAGATAAAAGAAGAAATTTGACAATTTCTACGACTTCCTTCGGCGAGTGTAAATTAACTGCATAAATGTGTAATGAATAAAATACGAAAATAACAGCGGATGATTACTAGTGAATGAATGGCGACGAATGCTGCTTATTTGGCAACCGAGATTCCAGCCAGGAAACCCATTTTGGATCCCCAACTTGCTTAAAACTAATTATACAAAAGGTAGAAATTTGGCATTGCGACATATTAATATGATAAACTTTCAACTAATTAACACAAGTTTAGGACGAAGTATTGGCGCCACTGCGATAATGCGATTTTTTTTTCTAAATGATGCGGTACTTTTAAAAAAGGCAGAAACAAAAAATTAAGGAGATTTTACCAAAAATGCATACAATTAAAAGTTTCTCCAGAACGGCGAGTATAAAATCAGAGACAGCGAGTTTTTGGTGCTTGTGTTATATCACATAAAATGTTTAGCGTTTTAGTGAAAACGAGGGCTTGGACGTCTTTTTCATTTAGACAACACAAAATGTCATCATCAAATAACTTCCGGTGAATACCTGGTTATGAGGGATTGTTAAAATGATTTGTGGCTCATCCTTGGGAACCAAGGGGTAAAATTCTGTTGCTTATTCCTCACTACCCGAAAAAATACCCCTAGGAACAGAGTCTGTTGGAACTTGGACCGAAGGTCGAAATTCAAAATGGCGACATTAAAAAAATTAACGTCTTTGTCTAGCTACACTTCATGCTGATTGGTCGACGTCATGGGGTCGAGCAATAGGCCATAGTCACGATAGAC